>CM053788.1:314832053-314999553 GCA_028749045.1 Cupressus sempervirens
ATCTTTAGAAGAAAAGATGATTTGTAGAGAGAGTTTGTGGTGATATGCAAAAATAGTTTGAGATGTACATGTTTGGTACAATGAAATTATTTCTTAGTTTATAAGTGACCTTAAACAACAAATGCATATTTATCTCCCAATCCAAGTATGTGACGGAGTTTTAAAAGAGGTTTGTGTTAGAGAACTTAAAACCTATTGGTACACCTATTGTTACCAGTTGTAACATAAAGGAAGATGATTTGTTGAAGGTTGATGCATGTAAGTATAAGTCAATGATTGGTGATCTATTGTAGTTGATGGAATTAAGATCCAATATCATGTATGTAGTTTGTTTAGTGTCTAGATTAGTCAGATTGCAATAAGAACTTAAATAACCACATGTTATAGTTGTAAAAAGGATTTTTAGATATTTTAATGAAATAAAGATTATTGTTTGTGGTATCCAAAGGGATCATATTTTTCATTTGAAGATATACATAGGGGCTAACTGGGTAAGATCTTTGGATGACCAAAGTAGTACCATTGGAGGAGAATTTTTCTCACTTCTTAGTTGTTGGCTTGGGCTAGCAAGATGAAAATATTCTATAATGATATCTACTATTGAATTAGAATATTACAATATCCTCATTTTGTATACATGTATTATGAATAAAAGAGACCTTGAAGAATATTAGGATCAATTTTCCCAAATTAATTTTGAAATAGGGTGGTAATACACATTCTATCTATATTTAAATAAACCAAGTAATGTATTGTAGAATAAACAATATTGATATTAGATGACACTTAAGAAAAAAGAAGGTTGAGGCAAGAGAACTTCAAAAACATATTTCTAGATTGAGGGAAGTTAGCTATTTTTTCTCTTCCTGGTGCTCATTGATGATCATCATGTGTGCATTGATCTAGTAGTTCTTCATGCTACATATTTCTAGATTAGTTCTTGGTGAGCTTCCTCTTAGGGGGAGCTATGTGTAGTAGACACAAGATAATTTTTTATCTATTTTTCCACCCCCTTTATCAATATTATCAAAGGTGAGATTAATTGAAATAAGATCAATGGTTATCATTCTAGGTTATCATTGATCTCAACATGGTTGTCTTTACTATCAATAACTTTATCTAGATATTGGTTATTCTGGTGATGCATTGGTGGTTGTAAACTGATTAGTTTCCAACAATTCTAGTGTATCAATTGGCTATACATCAATTATTATTCTCATTTTTATCCTATGATTTGTATCCTTTTCATGACCATTTTCCCAAAATTAATTGATTCATTATTGCATGCCTCACTTGTTACTTAGATAGTCTTGGTGTTGCTTGGAGCTTATGTCTTGGATCGGTGCTTATGAAGTATGTTATTCTTGTTCAATACAAATAGTTTATTATATCATGTTCACCATAACTATTGATATTTATTTTTTGGGAGTGTTTTGGTACATCTGAAAGTCTTCATATTTCTTGAGATGGCATAGCCCTTCATTTATCTAATTTGGCTAATAAATGTATAGTGGTATTTTGGTATTGTATCAGACATTATGTTATGGATTTAGAGGTTATGTGATGAAATCATTTAGACTTTACATTTCATGCATACATGATGATCATTATATTGTTTTCAACTATTGTTGATGATTAGTTGATGGTTATTATCTCATGTGTTTTATTATGGATACTTACCCCATACTTGCATGTGTATGGTGTGCGTGTTTTCTTATTGTATGGAATTTTTGATGTGGTTAAGGAAGGGAGTCGTAGTCACCTACTTAGTCAGGATCTACACGATGCACCACTTCCTGCCATTATCTATTTAGCTTAGCATTATATATTGTATGTACATGCATGGTTTTTCTGTAGGTTGTAGGTACCGAGTATCAACTTCCCTGAATTGCCAGGATGAGCGTACCCTATTATACTATCTCAATGATAAGAGAAGGGAGATAAATTCTCAAGTCCAAATCCCAAACCTTTAAGCCAATTGTCCTAGTGAGGTAGGACAAGTATTTGGATATTTTACCCACCGAATGTGTTGGATGACATAATTCGTGATTTTTAACCCTTTAGACTGAGTTTGTGTGATTTGCTCTATGATGGGTTTTCATATTTTATTTTGGAGGTCTATGGTGAATTTTCTATTAATTAAGTCTTAATAAATAGATTTAATTAATAAATTAATTATTTGAGAAAATTAATATAAAATATCATGTTATTTGATATTTTGATTATAATTAATTAAATGGGAATTAATTGAAGAAAAAGAATTAAATAAAACAAAATTAGAAATTAAAATTAATAATAATAATAAAATAATAATAATAAGTAATAAATAAATAATAATAATAAAATTTATAAAAATTAAAATGAAAGTTATAAAGATTTAAATGGAAATTATATAAAAAGTGAATTGGAGTTATAAGCTTGCACGAGAGTTAACGCACTTTTCTATTTATCATGTGTCAACAACACGGAGGTTTGTGCATCAATTAAGCACATGGTGTCTACAACCCTATGGCTCATCTAGAAGGTTGGAAAAGACCCATGCTTAGTTGGTGACACCTTCTAGCTGTTTCTAGAGGCATTCTAGATGTTTCCTGAGAACTCTTTATATTCAGGCATTCCTAGAAGCTTAGAGATAGTGTGGAGAGCTTTTGGAGCATTGGAGGACTCGAGAACTCTGAAGAAGGGAGGAGCTTGCTTTGCGGGTTTTTCTGAGGAAGAGCAAATTAGCATCAGAATCCGGGTAGATTCTTGTGATTTTACTTATGCTATTTTCGCATCTTGCATTCCCTATCTTCTTCATGTCTTCCATATGTTTTTTGAGGATTTTTCTATTTAATTGTATGCATTCTCAATATGGGTAGTTACATTTTATTTCAGAATCTTTATACGCATAGATCTGAATAGAACACGGGGCTAGGGTTTAAATTGTAGCCAAACCCATTGGATGAATTACTGAGTAAATTTAGAGAGTGAACATTTTATAAGAAACTCATGAAATTGTATATATATTCCTTGTGAAAAAATATATATAATTTCAGATCTGCATAAATAAACATTTTCATATATATATTTATAAAATTCCACGTATATTTTTATATATATATATACACACACATATATATATACATATATACATTTGTACATATATATATAGATACATATGTATATATATATATACATATGTATATATATATACATATGTACATATATATACATATGTACATATATATATACATATGTACATATATATATACATATGTATATATATATATATATATACATATGTATATATATACATATCTATATATATATGTACATATGTATATATATATATGTACATATGTATATATATATATATATATATATATATATATATTTATATATATTTATTTAATTGGAAAAGTCGAATATAGAATCGTAGTCGATAATCTTTATAAAAAATCCGAATTTCATACACATCTGTGAAATGTGATTTTGAACATGTTATAAAAAAAAATTATATTATACTGGGTGGGGGCGGATCACACTCCTCATACCCGTGCCTTTATATGGTCACTAGGTACCTGCTTACACAGTGTACCCACGACAGTGCCATTAAGGCAACAGTCGCAAGGTACCTGCATAAGCAGGGTACCCGCGACAGATGTCACATTGGTGACAGTCATGAATACGACGGTGGGTTTTTTTTTAAGTTTGGTTAAGTTATATGAAATTTGATTTTATATTTTGTATTAATAAAAATGTGAATACTAATAATTTAATGTATGTATGTATATGTATGTATATGTATGTATATGTATGTATATATATATATATATATATCTGTGTGTGTGTGTGTGTGTGTGTGTGTGTGTGTGTGTGTGTGTGTGTGTATATATATATGTATATATATGTATATATGTAAGTATGTATATATGTAAATTTAAGTTATTGTAAAAGATTTAAAAATATGAATAATAACTTATCAAGTATTATTAAAATAAAGAGATATTAATAATTAACTTAATTAAACTTAGTTTAATTAAGGTTGATTATTAGAACGTGTCATAAATCAAAGTTTTGAAATATGTAGATTTTGTTGATAATATTGGAATCATTGGGAATGTTATTTTCAAACAATGTTTATATAAACAAAATATTATTAGACCAATTAGAAAATTGAGTCTAATGATTTTGGGGAGAAACTTTTATCTATTAAACAAATACATGGGTTAGGTAAAACATGAAATTTCTCCACTTGATATCTAAATTGGAAAACGTAAACTGAAAACCTCCAAATTTAATTCAAGTATGTAATTTTAGCAAAACCAAGACATGTGTTTGCATTGTGTATTCTTTATGCTATTATTTTGGGTTTTGGGTTGACTAGTGTTGACCAGTTATAGGACGTCTACCAAAGGCTTGGGGGGTTATGTGATTGTGATGTCATGATGATGTTTTAATCTCGGTCTTTATAAACCCAACCATAGTTATGTGATGGAATGCTCTATGTATTGGATGCGATTACTGATTGTTATAGTTGAGATTCTTATGTATGAGACACTTGACTTAACCATTATTTTTGGTCATCGATCAGTTATCCTTGGTTATTTTCTAGTCGCCATGATGGGACTGTGATGTGGATTTATTCTTGATGATGTCATGTTGTGACATGTTTGACTCAACCATTTTTAGAGTCTTTGATCAATATGATTGAGGTATATTTTGGTTATTGAGAACCATTGGATACTTTGATTATCAGTGATACTTCAGTTGCCAATAGAGAGTTGTTGTGATCATGATTTTTTATGGATGTTTGCTCATGGAGATTTGATGCTTTTACGCATATTTGAAATTATTATTATGGATTATCTTTTGTGATTTTGAGATTTATGATTCCATGACCATTAGGGTAGGATATCTACATGTAGTGACGGGAAGTGGCTTGCAATGGGGGCCAGGGCCCTAAGAGGCTGCCAGGGTAACTCATTGTAAGTTGGATTAATAAGTGATAACATTCACACCTAATAGTAATTGAATGAACCTAAAAAGATAAGTGTTTTGTTCTCGCCCATGCCTTGAGTGCTTGTATAGGCTAGGATGGGAGTAGTGAGAATGCATGGTTGCGACCTTGCATTCCGTAGTATGCCTCGTCAGTATGAGAGGATACTAGTGGCTGCATGAGATCAGTATGGACCCATGGAGTTTAGCTAACTTTCAGGGTAACTTGTACGTGATAAATGCAATGAAACTTTCCCGCTTGCATAGTAGGTTCCTACATGTCATTGTGTGCCTCTGGGATTAGATGTTAGATTTTGTGTTTGGAACCCTTGAGTTAGTATACTTTTAGGATTCTTGGACTTATAGAGATTTGTGCTATGTGATTTTGTTAGCCTGTTTGGGACTTGAGATTATCTCCTTAGCACGGTGGGAGTGGACCACTTAGGTACCACGCGGTTGGGTGGTAGTGTATTTTCCACTCTTATCATTTGAGATTCATTGAGACATCGTGGCTGATGCGTCCTTCATGATGGTGGATATGTATCCTTTTTATTAATGATTAGCATATGTTAGATGATGTTATCTTATGCTTATATTTGCATATGTTAGATTACTTTCTACATATGATGTTATATATGTTAGGAGTGACATTCCTACTATGTTAGTACCGATGATCTCTTCGATGATTTGGAATGTTACGCACGGAGGGATGGCTAGGATCCACGATGGTCTAATGATGCTATTAATGGTTGGGAGGAACCATGCAATTAGTTATTATGTTTGATCTTTATGATGGATGTATATGTATTCTATGATGATGTATCATGTGATTATCTTTACTTTGATGAATCATGGATTAGAATGGGATGGTGTACCTTATTCTATGTATGTGTATTCTTTGAGCTTGTCATACCCTGTGACATATACAGTGGATGATTGAGCATTTTGAAATGTAATGTATAAACATTGGACTTATCATTATTATTTCATGTGGATGTTGTACTAGATGGATTCATATATGTTAGATTTTTGTAGATGTAATTCAACGTTAAGGGATCTTAAAGAATGTAATATGTTATGTATGTTATGTTTACTATCAGATGGACATTGCTATTGCTTCTGTTATTGTGCATAAGTTATATGTGGTATTTACTTTCATGAATAAATAAATAAAAAATGCTACCAAACTTAGTGAAATTTTAGGTTAATTCTTTGGATCCCTTGGCGGGGCATTACATTTGGTATCAGAGCCTGAGTTTCTACATTGGGAGCTCTGGATATTTTGGAACAACTTGAACTTTGAACTATTAAGTGTATCTGTTCAACTTGAAACTAAGTGAACTGAAATAGAACCTGAACTGTTACTTGAATATTTTTCATACTTCAACACTTAGTTTTGAAAACTAGAAATTTTACTTAAACCTAAACATAGAATTGAACTTAGTCTATTGCAATGTGTGATTGTAATAGTACTTTGTATTATTGTAGGATGGTATCTTGGACTAGGTCTCCTATTAGAGGTCATGGTAAAGGTCATGGTTGTGGCAGAGCTATTAGTGTCCATGAGTCTGCCCATGAGGGATCGACTCATGTAGAGAGCAAGGAAGAGCACTCTAGTAGGCAGCAGGAAGAGAGCCGTAGAGAGGACCAAGCTGAGTCTAAAGAGGTTGGTTTGAGACAGATGATGTAGACTATTCTGGAATGTCTACCTCATGTTCAAGAACAACCCAAAGTGCACCAGACAGAACAAGAGTATAGACCTAGATCTAGAAGTCCTCGGAAGGATTGTCAAAGGTCCATTGTGTCCACTCAGATGAAGGATCTTTCAAGATCCAAGGTCAAGCCTTTCAATGGGCAAGGTTCTGGTTATGTGGTTGAGTAGTGGCTTATTTCCCTCGATAGGATTTTTGCCATGCAGGAGTTCAACAGCAATGTTAAGGCAAGATTTGCAATCAATAATTTAGAGAATTTTGGGGCCACTTGGTGGACGATTAAGGAGAAGAAGTTGGGAATCGATATGAGCAGTGTTACATGGGAGTTATTCCTAGAGAGTTTCTATGAGTGATTCCTACCAAAGGAATGAAAACAACAAAGGGCTGATGAATTTCATAATCTTAGATAGTATACCTTGTCAATGACCGAGTATGAGTGTAAGTTTTATGAGGTCGTGTCTTTTTTAGGGTTCAGTGAAAATTCAGCTCAGTTGACACAACACTTTATTAGGGGTTTGAACAACTGTATTTTTGTGGGAGTTAAGGTATTTGAGCCAAAAACCCTCAAGGATGCGGTACATAGAGCTATCCTTGTTGAGAAAAGTGTTAATCTTGGTCAAGGTGGTTTTGTAGGAGCGTCGGCAGCATCATGATCTAAAAGCAACTACAATTCAGGTAGTAACAAGAAGTTTTCTTTCTCTAAGGGGAAACAATATCAATAGCAGTCTCAAAAGACACAGCAATAGAAGGGATCGAATTCTCAGGCTCAAGGTGGTGGCAAAGGTTCTAACATGAAGAACAACTGCAATGCTCAATGCAATAAATAGAATCAGTCCAATCAGCCAGCTCAGAGTAGCCAATCTTTTGCTAGCAGGAACAGTCGTCAGCAATCAAATGTACCACCTATGGGTAGAGGATCTGGCAAAAATATGAAATTTTTTCATGTGGTCAGATTGGACATTATGCTGCTCAGTGTTCTCAGCGAGCACCTTAGTTTTCAGGACCTAGACCTACAATTTCAGAGCCTACAGTTGGTGATGCAGATAGAGCTCATAGAGTTTTTGCAGTAGTTGATTAGCATCAGGCAGATCATCAAGGAATAGTGGTTGAGACCACAAGTGTGATTAGAAGTATATTTCTTCCAGTATTGTTTGATTCAGGAGCTACAGATTCATTTATTTCACCATCTATAGTTTCTAAGTGTAAGCTAGATGCAAAAAAGCAAGGTTATGGTTGGCAAGTGGAACTAGCCTCAGGCATTAAGGTCTCCACAGATTTTGTATTTCATAAGTATGGGCTTAGCTTAGGAAGCTTTGATACTATAGTGGATCTTTGAGTCATACCCCTTGGTTTCTATGATGTGGTTTTAGGCATGGACTAGCTTGGATCTCATAGAGCCAGTATAGATTACAGGAAGAAGATTATTATGTGCCAAGATGACCAAGGGAATGATGTGCAGATAGTTGGGATACCAAGGCCTATATCTCTGCGGATGATTTCTGCTATGCAAAAGAAGCAGAGTCTCCGTAAGGGATGTCAGATATTTGCTATTATGGTGAATGATCTTAATGAGGAAGATCCTATAAGGAAGACTTTAGATCACCCAATTTTGCAAGAGTACGCATATGTCTTTCCAAGTGAGGTTCCAGGCATGCCTCCAAAGAGGGACATTGACTTTAGTATTGACTTGATTCCTAGAGCGGAGCCTATCTCTAAAGCTCCTTATCACATGACTACATAGGAATTGAGTGAACTATATCTTCAGCTAGAGGAACTTCTGGCCAAAGGGAGCATTCGACCTAGTGTATCACCATGGGGAGCTCTAGTGCTCTTTGTGAAGAAGAAAGATGGTTCTTTACGCCTTTGTATTGACTACAGATAGTTGAATAAGATGACTATTAAGAATAGGTATCCTCTACCTAGGATTGATGACTTATTTGATCAGATCAAGGGAGCTACAGTTGTCTCCAAGATTGACCTTAAGTTAGGATACCACCAGCTTCACATTAAGGAAGTAGATATTCATAAGACCACTTTTTGAACTCGCTATGGGCATTATGAGTTCACAGTGGTACCTTTTGGGTTGACTAATGCTCCATCAGTGTTCATGAGTTTGATGAATGGTGTGTTCTGATCTTATCTGGACAGGTTTGTACTCGTGTTTCTTGATGACATATTGATATATTCTAAGACTCAGAAGGAGCATGAGGAACACCTACGGTTGGTATTGCAGTGTTTGAGAGACAATCAGCTTTATGCCAATGCAGCTAAGTGTGAATTCTTCAAATTGGAGATTCAGTATTTAGGGCATGTTATTTCAAGTGATGGTATTTTAGTGGATCCTACAAAGATTTAGGCGATAATAGATTGGTCTACACCGACTAATGTGTCAAAGATTCATAGTTTCATGGGTTTAGCTGATTATTATCGTAGATTTGTCCAAAACTTCTCTAAGATAGCACATCCTATCACTTCTCTTTAGAGGAAAGGAAAGAAGTTTGTGTGGACAAAGAAATGTGAAGAAGCTTTTCAGAAGCTTAAGGAGCTTTTGACCAGTGCACCGATTCTAGCTGTACCTAATCCAAAAGGTGATTTTATGGTGTGTACAGATGCTTCTCTTGAAGGGATTGGGGTAGTGTTGATGCAGAATGGATGGGTGATTGCGTATGAATCACGCAAGCTCAAGGATCATGAGTTAAATTATCCTACGCATGATCTTGAGTTAGCATCAGTAGTTCCTACTTTGACAAGGTGGAGACATTTCTTGTTGGAGCATAAATTTGAGCTACATAGCGATCATCGTAGTCTTCACTACATTTTTACTCAGCCTAATTTGAATGCTCGCCAGAGGTGATGGATGGAGTTTCTATGTGAGTATGATTCTGAGGTTAAGTATATTTAGGGTAAGGAGAATGTAGTGGTGGATGCTTTGAGTCGCAGGAGACATGTGGTATCATCAATGACCCTTAGTGTGAATTTGAGGAGTCAGATTCTTCAGGCACTTCCTACGGATTCTTGGTATCAGGAAGTGTGTAGAGAGATAGATTCAGGAAGATCTTTGGAAGGTAAGTTTGCAGGTTACGTTCGAGAATCAGATGGTCTTTTAAGACATCTAGGGAGGATTTATGTGCCATTTTTGAATGAGCTTCGCACCTTGATACTGGCAGAAGCCCATCGTACACCTTAATCAGCACATCCAGGTGTCAAGAAGATGCATGCTGATTTGAGATGTTTGTTCTTTTGGTCTGGGTTGAAGCGAGATATTGCTGATTTTGTGGCTAGGTGCCTTGAGTGTTAGAGATTTAAGGCAGAACATCAACACCCAGATAGACTTTTGCAGCCAAATCTCATTCCCTCTTGGAAATGGGATATTATCTCCATGGATTTCATAGTAGGATTACCTATGACTATTCGTCGTCATGATGCTATCATGGTCACCGTTGATCGGTTGACTAAGGTGGCACATTTTTCACCGATTAGGTCTTCCTACACAGCAGCTTCTATAGCTAATTTCTTTATGCGTAACATTGTGAGATTACATGGTATTCCTAGAAAGATCATTTCTGACAGGGATCCTGTATTCACATCTGCATTTTGGACATCGCTACAGCATGAGCTTGGAGTGCAGTTAAACTTCAGTTTGGCATATCATCTAGAGACTGATGGTCAGACAGAGAGGGTGAATTAGGTTTTGGAGGATATGTTATGGATGTATGTGATGGATAGGCAGACACATTGGGAGGACTATCTCTACCTGGTGGAGTTTTCTTACAACAATGGGTATCATAGTTCTATTGGCATGGCACCATTTCAAGCATTATATGGACGTCCTTGTCGTACACCATTGAGTTGGAACAACCTTGAGGATAAAATCCTATTGGGTCCTGAGATGCTTCGTGATATGGAGCAACAAGTAGTGTGTATCCATGAGCACTTGACTACGGCACAGGATAGGCAGAAGAAGTATGCTGATGCTCATAGGACTAATAAGCAGTTTGTTGTGGGTGATAAGGTTTTCTTGAGAGTACGTTCGCAAAAGAGTCCAATCCGGTACAGAAAGGGTTCTAAGTTAGCACCTCGCTTTGTGGGACCATTCGAGATTTTAGAGAGGATTGGCCCGGTTGCTTACTGCCTTGCTCTACCGCCTAGCCTAGCTCGCATTCATGATGTTTTCCATGTTTCAGTGCTTCGACAGTATATTCCTGATATTGTACATGTTCTTGATTGGAATGCGTTGTAGGTAGAGGACAGACAGCTGGCTTTGGAGCCGGTTCATATTCTGGAGCAGTGGGAGTTGACCCTCAGGGGTCGAACCATTGAGCAAGTAAGGGTCCAATGGACCCTACTGATGATTCTTTAGCTACTTGGCAGGATGCAGCTAGATTGAGGGAGTTATATCCCTACTTATTTGTAGGCTTCTAGGAGTAAGCCTAACCCAAGGGTGGGTGGATGTAGTGCCTACCCTCGTTCACATCTTTTTTGGACATATTGTTGCTATTATTATCAGACTATGATGGACTAGTTTTATGTTGATGGATTAGTGGTATTGTTTTGACACTATCAGACATTATGTTATGGATTCAGAGGTTATGTGATGAGATCATTTAGACTTTACATTTCATGCATACATGATGATCATTATATTTTTTTCAACTATTGTTGATGATTAGTTGATGGTTATTATCTCATGTGTTTTATTATGGATACTTACCCCATACTTGCATGTGTATGGTGTGCGTGTTTTCTTATTGTATGGCATTTCTGATGTGGTTAAGGAAGGGAGCCGTAGTCACCTACTTAGTCAGGATCTACACGATGCACCACTTCATGTCATTGTTTGTTTAGCTTAGCATTATATATTGTATGTACATGCATAGTTTTTCTACAGGTTGCAGGTACCGGGTATTGACTTCCCTGAATTTCCAGGATGAGCGTACCCTATTATACTATCTTAATAATAAGAGAAGGGAGATAAATTCTCAAGTCCAAATCCCAAACCTTTAAGCCAATTGTCCTAGTGAGGTAGGACAAGTATTTGGATATTTTACCCACCGAATGTGTCGAACGACATAATTCATGATTTTTAACCCTTTAGACTGAGTTTGTGTGATTTGCTCTATAATGGGTTTTCATATTTTATTTTGGAGGTCTATGGTGAATTTTCTATTAATTAAGTCTTAATAAATAGATTTAATTAATAAATTAATTATTTGAGAAAATTAATATAAAATATCATGTTATTTGATATTTTGATTATAATTAATTAAATGGGAATTAATTGAAGAAAAATAATTAAGTAAAAGAAAATTAGAAATTAAAATTAATAATAATAATAAAATAATAATAATAAGTAATAAATAAATAATAATAATAAAAGTTATAAAAATTAAAATGAAAGTTATAAAGATTTAAATGGAAATTATATAAAAAGTGAATTGGAGTTATAAGCTTGCATGAGAGTTAATGCACTTTTCTATTTCTCATGTGTCAACAACACGGAGGTTTGTGCATCAATTAAGCACATGGTGTCTACAACCCTATGGCTCATCTAAAAGGTTGGAAAAGACCCATGCTTAGTTGGTGACACCTTCTAGCTATTTCTAGAGGCATTTTAGATGTTTCCTGAGAGCTCTTTATATTCAGGGATTCCTAGAAGCTTACTGATAGCGTGGAGAGCTTTTGGAGCATTAGAGGACTCGAGAACTCTGAATAAGGGAGGAGCTTGCTTTGTGGGTTTTTCTGAGGAAGAGCGAATTAGCATCAGAATCCGAGTAGATTCTTGTGATTTTACTTATGCTATTTCCGCATCTTGCATTCCTTGTCTTCTTCGTGTCTTCCATATGTTTTCTGAGGATTTTTCTATTTAATTGTATGCATTCTCAATATGGGTAGTTACATTTTATTTCAGAATCTTTATATGCATAGATCTGAAGAGAACACGGGGCTAGGGTTTAAATTGTAGCCAAACCCATTGGATGAATTATTGAGTAAATTTAGAGTGTGAATATTTTATAAGAAACTCATGAAATTGTATATATATTCCTTGTGAAAAAATATATATATATAATTTCAGATCTGCATAAATAAATATTTTCATATATATATTTATAAAATTCTACGTATATTTATATATATATACACACACATATATATACATATATACATTTGTACATATATATACATACATATGTATATATATATATATTTATTTATTTATTTAATTGGAAAAGTCGAATATAGAATCGTAGTCGATAATCTTTATTAAAAATTTGAATTTCGTACGCATCTGTGAAATGCGATTTTGAACATGTTATAAAAAAATATTATATTATACTGGGTGGGGGCGGATCGCACTCCCTGTACCTACGCCTTTATATGGTCGCTAGGTACCTACTTACATAGCGTACCCATGACAGTGCCATTAAGGCAACAGTCGCAGGGTACCTGCGTAAGTAGGGTACCCGCGACAGATGTCACATTGGTGACAGTCATGAATATGACGGCGGGTTTTTTTAAAAGTTTGGTTAAGTTATATGAAATTTGATTTTATATTTTGTTTTAATAAAAATGTGAATACTAATAATTATATATATATTTATTTATTTATTTATTTATTTATTTATATATGTATATATTTATTTATTTATTTATATATGTATATATTTATTTATTTATTTATATTTATATATAAATATGTATATATATATATTTATATTTATATTTATATATAAATATGTATATATATATATTTATATTTATATTTATATATAAATATGTATATATATATATTTATATTTATATTTATATATAAATATGTATATATATATATTTATATTTATATTTATATATAAATATGTATATATATGTATATATGTAAGTATGTATATATGTAAATTTAAGTTATTGTAAAAGATTTAAAAATATGAATAATAACTTATCAATTATTATTAAAATAAAGAGATATTAATAATTAACTTAATTAAACTTAGTTTAATTAAGGTTGATTATTAGAACGTGTCATAAATCAAAATTTTGAAATATGTAGATTTTGTTGATAATATTGGAATCATTGGGAATGTTATTTTCAAACAATGTTTATATAAACAAAATATTATTAGATCAATTAGAAAATTGAGTCTAATGGTTTTGGGGAGAAACTTTTATCTATTAAACAAATACATGGGTTAGGTAAAACATGAAATTTCTCCACTTGATATCTAAATTGGAAAACGTAAACTGAAAACCTCCACATTTAATTCAAGTATGTAATTTTAGCAAAACCAAGACATGTGTTTGCATTGTGTATTCTTTATGCTATTGTTTTGGGTTTTGGGTTGACTAGTGTTGACCAGTTATAGTACATCTACCAGAGGCTTGCGGGGTTATGTGATTGTGATGTCATGATGATATTTTAATCTCGATCTTTATAAACCCAACCATAGTTATGTGATGGAATGCTCTTTGTATTGGATGTGATTACTGATTGTTATAGTTGAGATTCTTATGTATGAGACACTTGACTTAATCATTATTTTTGGTCATCGATCAGTTATCCTTGGTTATTTTCTAGTCGCCATGATGGGACTGTGACGTGGATTTATTCTTGATGATGTCATGTTGTGACATGTTTGACTCAACCATTTTTGGAGTCTTTGATCAATATGATTGAGATATATTTTGGTTATTGAGAACCATTGGATACTTTGATTATCAGTGATACTTTAGTTGCCAATAGAGAGCTGTTGTGATCATGATTTTCTATGGATGTTTTCTCATGGAGATTTGATGCTTTTATGCATATTTGATGATATTATTATGGATTGTCTTTTGTGATTTTGAGATATATGATTCCATTAGCATTAGGGTAGGATATCTGCATGTAGTGACGAGAAGTGGCTTGCAATGGGGGTCGGAGCCCTAAGAGGCTGCTAGGGTAACTCATTGTAAGTTGGATTAATAAGTGATAACATTCACACCTAATACTAACTGAATGAACCTAAAAATATAAGTGTTTTGTTCTCTCCCATGCCTTGAGTGCTTGTACAGGCTAGGATGGGAGTAGTGAGAATGCATGGTTGCGACCTTGCACTCCGTAGTATGCCTCGTCAATATGAGAGGATACTAGTGGCCGCATGAGATCAGTATGGACCCGTGGAGTTTAGCTAACTGCCAGGGTAACTTGTACATGATAAATGTGATAAAACTTTCCCGCTTGCATAGTAGGTTCCTACATGTCATTGTGTGCCTCTAGGATTAGATGTCAGATTTTGTGTTTGAAACCCTTGAGTTAGTATACTTTTAGGATTCCTGGACTTATAGAGATTTGTGCTATGTGATTTTGTTAGCCTATTTGGGACTTGAGATTATCTCCTCAGTACAGTGGGGGTGGACCACTTAGGTACCATGCAGTTAGGTGGTAGTGTATTTTCCACTCTTATCATTTGAGATTCATTAAGACATCGTGGCTGATGTGTCCTTCATGATGGTGGATATGTATCCTTCATTGATGATTAGCATATGTTAGATGATGTTATCTTATGCTTATATTTTCATTTGTTAGATTACTTTCTACATATGATGTTATATATGTTAGGAGTGACATTCCTATAATGTTAGTACTGATGATCTCTTCGGTGATTTGGAATGTTATGCACGGAGGGATGGCTAGAATCCATGATGGTCTAATGATGCTATTAATGGTTGGGAGGAACCGTGCACTTAGTTATTATGTTTGATCTTTATGATAGATGTATATGTATTCTATGATGATGTATCATGTGATTATCTTTACTTTGATGAATCATGGATTAGAATGGGATGATGTACCTTATCCTATGTATGTGTATTCTTTGAGCTTGTCATACCCTGTGACATGTACAGTGGATGATTGAGCATTTTGAAATGTAATGTATAAACATTGGACTTATCATTATTATTTCATGTGGATGTTGTACTAGATGGATTCATATATGTTAGATGTTTGTAGATGTAATTCAATGTTAAGGGATCTTAAAGAATGTAATCTGTTATGTATGTTATGTTTACTATCAAATGGACATTGCTATTGCTTCCATTATTGTGCATAAGTTATATGTGGTATTTACTTTCATGAAAAGAAAAAAAAAATGCTTCCAAACTTAGTGAAATTTTAGGTTAATTCTTTGGATCCCTTGGTGGGGCATTACAATTCTTATGGTAGACTTATATTCTCTATTCTAAGGATACCTTAGAAAAAAAGGATATTTCAATCTCCTTAATGCTCTCCCTTCTACTGGTGACCCAATGACAAATCAAGAACCTACTCAAGTTAATATTGTCAATATTCCTACTCATGTTTTTATAGTTAATAAGCCTATGGAAAGTGTCAAAGGTTACCCTTAATAAAATTCTTCTCATGATCATAATTAATCTCTCATCATCATTAAGGGTTTTTCTCAAGTAACCATCAAAGAGAAGCCTAGTGATCCATTGGATTATCATGTGGTGGCTCACATTTATCATACAAGAAATAATCCTCAACCTAATACTTATCTCTCACCTTCTCTTCCTCCTCCATCACATCATCCCCAACATCTTGGAAAAGAATATGATTTAGTAGAGAAATTATGTAATACCCCTTACAATATTTCTCTTTGGAAGCTTTTTCAAACATCTTCTACATATCATGATGCATTGAAAAAATCTTAAACCAGACTTCCAAATCTGCCTCTTAGTCAAGATAGCATCAATTCCTTATTGTAGTCCATGAATGCTACCCTAGGCCTACATCAATTTGTGTTTACTCAAAATGGTTTACCTTCTAAAGAAATTCAAGATTGCTATGATGCTTTTATGGTAGTTGTACTTATAAATTATAATATCATTCATAGGAGCTTAATTTATTATATATATGGGCTTAACTTTGTACTATAAACACACTCAAAGTGATTAAAGTTGATCTTTCAACAATTCAACCTGATAATGTTCCTATATGTGGCTTTGATAATGTTTCTAATAAAACCTTATTCATTATCACTTTACCTATTAAAGTAGGTCTAATAATTTTGGATGCTCTTATTCATGTCATTCTTACATCTCTAAATTACAACCTTCTTTTGGGTAGGCCTTTTCTAATATAATATGCATGTTATTATTTCCACTCTTCATTGAAAATTCAAGTTAATCTACAATAATGAGATGTAAAATCTCCATGAAGATGATAGACCAAATAGTTGTTTGAATAAAAAATAAAGAAATACTCCTATGTGTATTAAGGAAAAACAAGCTCATGAGTTTAATATTGATCCTCCTTCCTTTAGTTTCTTATCAGATGATTATTGGGAACCCTTATATTTCACACAAAATTTTATTGGAGAATACAAAATTTGAGACCATCAATTTATGAAATCTAAATCTAACAAATGATTTTAAAAAGTCCTCTTTCTAAACAACTTACTAATGATTTTTTCATTGCTTATGCTCTTAATGAATTGTCAAACCTAGTTTTGGTAACATAGTGACTAAGGAAGCTCCACTATCTTCTTTTGTAATGGCTTCTTGTTATGGTTCTAGTTATCATTTATTACAAAATCATGGATTGAATGGAAATGTATTTAGTAGGGGTGAAGAAGTAATTCAAGTGGCCTTAGAAAGTTGGGGGGAGGGGGAGGGGGGTATGAGTATTCTTATGGGCTAGGATTCAATCCATATAAAAACCCAAAAATAATTAACACCATTGTCAATCATAGCTTAGGGTGTGTACAATTTTTTTTAATATCATTCTTTTTCCACATTCTCTCTTCAATTATTTAACATGTCTTCTCCTATTTAAAAAGAAATAATATTGCTTAAAATTATTGGTTCTAAGGTGATTACTAGACCAAAATAAATAAATATATATATATATATATATATATATATATATATATATATATATATATATATATATATATATATATATATATATATATATATATATATATATATATATATATATATATATATATATATATATATATATATATATATATATATATATATATATATATGTGTGTGTGTGTGTGTGTATAAAATAATGAATCTTCTATTTTGCATGTATCACCACTACTATGATCACTCTATTAATGATTGTAAATATTTATATTATAAAATTAAACAAATAATTAATAATGAGTTTATTCACATATATTATCACAATCATATTTATTTCAATCCTTATTTCTCTAAATAACACCTAAGTCCCTATAATATCACTTTATGCCATGTAACACCATTATCCTATACCTTGGGGTCTCATTTTTTGACATGGTCCTCTTTGTGAGTAGAATAATATTTCCTCTTTTCCCTTGTTCCTACACTCAGGAGGAAATGGAATCACATTCATCACTCTCATACCCTCAAGGATCCACTTTTTTGTTGGTTAAGTGGTATTTATTTATCATTCGACATATAATCTTACATCATTTGCAATTGGGTTTCCATGGTTGATAAATCCTTATCTTGAAGCCTAAATAGTTCATTATCCTTCATAAGGATCCTTCTTTATTCTTGCATGGTATCTTATTACATTCCTTCCTTCCATCAACTCATAGGAGTTGTGACCTCCTTGGCTTGGACTGGGTGTTTCTTTTGGATATTATCTTGATGTTGAAATTGCTTTATCCTTGTTCATCACTTCTTTAAAATGCCAAAATAATCTCTTAATTTTTTCATCTTAAGGGGGGGCATACATAGCCTCCTTATTGCATTTTTTCTTCATCTCAATTATTTCATATATAGTGAATTAGCATAACACAACTTTATAAGGCTAGTTAGTCTCCCTTTTTAGACATTTTGGATTGGTTGAATAGTATAACATAACTTGTTAGATTGTTTGATCTATCTTATCACATACGCAAATATTTCCCATGATGGCACATACACAAATATTTCCTATAATATAAGAGTTCTATATCATGGGGGTATGTAAAGTCACCAACAAGTGCATGGGATTGACTACTGGGTACACAAACCTTCTAGACCATTCAATCTTTCCTCTCTTTTTTGTTTTTGTTTTTTTTTTTGTGGTTCATAATAAGGGAAAAAAATCTTTATGGGTGATGCAACTATACATAGTGGAATCGCGTATTCATGAGACCTTGGTGTAGAATGCAATCAAAATAATGATGAACTAAGCTAGACCCAAAAAAATATTGCCAAATAATGACTCTACAAATATCTCATGTTTCCCTAACTACAACTACTAAAATTGCCCTCAAACGAGCATCTTAGTGATAGTTCTAGAATGGGAGTATGTTATTAATGCAGACGTATGAATGTTTATGTGAGATCTATATGAAAATGCAAGATAGGAATATGAAAGTGCTAAAATAAGTGCATGCATGAGACTAGAAAATGTTAAATTGTGCTAAATAAATACTAAAATGATGCTAGAATGACACTAAAATGATATTAAATCTCTACAACAATGATGCAAAATGGATGATCAAAATGATATCTCTAATATGCCTATAGTATAGATGCATAAAACTTAGGTCCCTTCGCTCTTGATTTCCCTCTTATTTATAGAATTTTAGAAGGGGGTTGGGGTAAAGATCTGGGTTTTACCTTTCACTAGGGGTAAGACTAAAACTGAAAATATTTCACAAGACTCCAAGAGGAATAGTCCAACAGACTTGGTTTGCGAGGATAAATAGGGATTTTTAAATGTTATAAATTCAAAAAAGGTGGATTTCACTTTTGAGAGGATAAATGACTTTAGTTGATTTATTAAATGTTGCATTTATTTTCAGCTTGTGTCTTTACCTTTTTCCTTTTTATTTTATTTTTGGTTTTATGAATTGGATTTCCTCTTTTTAAAAGTGATTTTGGTCTTTTTGAAATTGATCAAGGGTTTAGGTGATTAATTACTTAACCACTCAAATGACTTGATGTTGTGATTGATTTGAAAGTTCATTATTTTCCTCATTTATCTGATTTTCTCTTTAATTTTCATTATCTGATCAAAATTTTCATTGTTTTAGGTCTTTTCCAATTTTAAGGTGTCTATAAATGCCCCTTTTTGAGCTAATATGAAAAGCATATCAGTTCAAAGAATGTCTCAGTTTCCTAATTTTTAGCCAAATTTTGATGATTAAGTGTCTAATCACTGATGTTTTGTTGATTTAAGGTTGGTATGATTCCTAATTATTGATGATTTGATTTCTAGTTGCTAATATTCTGCTTATTGAAAGTTGATATGATGTCTGATCTTGATATTGTGATGTTTGAAATTTTTTGTTTAGAATAGTTTGATTGGATGCCCCTGTTTATTTGTTTAAAATTTGGTTGGGGTAAAAAAAATATATGTTTGAAAAACTTTGATGCCTTGGTTTGATATAGGTTATATTGCCCCCTCTAAAATAAAATTGGAAAGTAGATTTGCAAGATATGGAGAATCCAATTTTATTTTTGAAAAATGTTGATGACACAGTTTGTAGATAAATTGGGTTGTAGGTATGGCATTGAGTTAGATGCAACAAAACCCAGATCGAGAAAAATAGGTCTAAAAGCATTAAATAGAAGGAAAGATATTTAAGATATGGCATGAAATGCCCTAGTGAGGGCTAAATAGGTCAAAAGACCTTTTACCCTTTTCATTTGTATGCTCCTCTTTCACTCTTCTCTCTTTTGAGCTCTGATCTGGTGAAGATGGTGGTCTCATTGTGAGAGCACAAATTTGAGAGGGGTCATGGATACGAGCATCTACTTGATTATGGACCCCTAGTAAATCATCAAGAACTTCTAGGATTTCAAGTTTTTGGATTTTTGTAGGAATTTTTAAGATTTTATAAGATTTCAACCAGTAAATGATTAGTTTGTGTGTTTTAGCGCATTAAGTGATTTTTGTAACACATTTGAGTTCTTTTAGTGCATATGAATCATGTAGTAGCACATCCAAAGGGCAAAATAACACTTGTAAATATGCTTTAAGATTGTAAAACAATGCATATAGGAAAATAGTAGCTCATATGCATGATAGTATAGTGCATTTAAGTGTTCTAGTGCATATGAAGTGTTTTGTTGTGCACATAACCAGTAGAATAGCACATATGCAATTAGGGATGTTTTGGTCTGAGGTGATGGATATCGATAAGTTTGATAGGGTTTTTGTAGCACATATGCAATTTTGCATAGTGCTTTCACCTTTGGTAGTGCATTGATTTGATAGAATAGTGCATATGATAAATTTCATAGCCCTTTCAATTATGATAGTGCATCTTACTTATGTAATAGCACTTATAGTTAACTTAATAGTGTTTTGGCCAATTATAGTGCATCCATGTGATGGAATAGCACATATGATTAAACTTATAGTGTCTTTGATTTTCATAGCATATATACTTGGTGTAATATCACAGTCATTGCATTTAATACTGCATTTATGTAATGTAGGATTTGTCGAATGGAAAAGGGCCCAAAGGGTAAACGTGATCATTATGAGTTTGTGATCATAGTTTGAGATAAGAGTCTAACCCCAAATGGGTAATGAGAATGTTGATGTTAACCCTTAAATGTGTGCATGTCATAGCCTAAACAAGATGTTAGTGTTATCACAAATTGATATGTAGGATCAATCAAGTATGTTGGATAGATAGAGAAAGTGCTCCCCCTCAGGATATAGAGTAGGGAAAACTAACATGTCCACCTCAAGATATACAGTGGGACAAATAACAGGTTTGGGATAGAACCATTAGCTAGATAGGTAGATTGTTATTTTATATTGATGTAGGATAATCACTTGTGATGAAAACAAACTAATGTCATTGTTTGATTGTTTGGTTGAACAGGTACACGGGTGGAAGCTCATGGTTTGGGTATTATATTTATGGCCATTGGATTCCATAGTAGATTGTCAATGGATGAGCATCAAGTTATTGATATATGCAGATTCACATATTTTCTTCAAATGCCTCAGTTCTAAGTGAATCAAGGATTATTGACAATTGTGGCTGAGCGATGTCACTCAAATCACAATATCTTTCACATGTCACTTGGGGAGATGACAATGACCCCAAAGGATGCATATAGGATTCTCAAGATCCCTATATTGGGAGATCTAGTCTATTATGATCAGACAGATGATGGGACATCTTTTAGCAATTTATTTGGCAATGATGATATTGGAGATGATAGTGAGCCATGGTTCCAAATGTTGCAATATGATCCTTTACATATTGTTGTAGCTGGATTAATAGTAGGATTCCTTCTTTTGGATAAGGGAGGGCACAAATGTGCAGTTGGATGGGGCTACATTATTTAAGATATGATTAACCAACCACAGAAATTTGTTTAGCCTAGTAGCTATTTTTAGTCCACTTGTATCATTATTTACATTAGGTGGTATATATGGGTTGTATCAATTTTTTTGGGCATGGTGTTATTATAGATATGGATATCAAAGCATCTTCACATTACATGGCCAATATGTGTGCCTCAATGACCATAGGATATGCCTTACATATGTCTATTTAGGTGTTATTTTCCAACCCCATTTGGGCAAGATCGAGTATTGGAGACGCATGTTGGATGATATTGTTGAGGTTTTGTGGAGGCCATACAAGTTTATAGAGCTATGCAAAGAGGATGATGATGAGATCTTGTACTTCTTTTCTCCACATTTTTTTCTTGGCTTGATACCCTCTGTGATTGAGATATTTTGTTTCATGACGGTAGTTAGATAGTTTGGTCACCGACAAGGGATACCACTAAGATTGGCACACTATGCTTGTGTTCAGTCAGAGAGACCACTATGGGGTCCTACATTGGATTATGAGGCATGCCAAGAGGTTTTTATGTAGATGATAAGGACTCCTCAAATATGGTCATTGAGGGATGGTGAGGTGGATGTAGGGATGGAGGGGCACTATGCTTGACGATTCAAAGAGCATCCCTTTCTGAGATATATAGATTTAGCAAAGTCGATACCTGGGATAGAGGAGTAGTCAAGCATGTGGGAGAGATGATGGTGATTATGAGGGTGGTCAAGGGAGAGATAGGGCTAGAGGTAGAGCCATAGTGTAAGGGAGGTATGGAGGTAGAGGTAGAGCCATGGTGTTTTCACAATAAAGAGTTAGACCATAGGTTCCAGTACAGAGGCATAGGCCAATACAGAGACTAGGGGATGTATTATTGGTGGGCCTAGGCAGGTCCACAGGAAAGATGGGATTGTGATGGGAGCAAGAATTGGTAGTGGTGTAGGGCCAAGCAGGAGGGAAAATGATTTGGGTTGGGGTAGGGCAGTTCATACTAGGATCATGCTATGAGATGATGTCTAGTTTTTTAGGAGATAGAGGCCTCGGGTGCAGGGTCCTACCAGAAGGGTACTAAGCTCATAGCCATAGGTACATCCATAGGTATCTATAGCTCTAGTGCTACCTCCAATTATATCAAGTGTGTCATATAATATTGAGGTGTGTATGAGTGTTGTGGAAGCATAGATTAGCTAGTTGATGTGTATGGTGTAGGCATTCATAGCATCTATGACACTGAGGCCTCCACCTCCACCTCCACCTCTATCACCAAGCATAGATGGGGCAACCACTAGTTAGGCTACCCCAACCATTCCTAAGACACAAAGTATAGGTTCAACAAAGAAGGCTTTGAGAGATGGGATGAGTGCCCCTAATGATCAGGCACCTCTCAATCAAACACAGATAGATGGGGTTGGTCGCACGATTGGTGAGACTCAAAAGTGATCTTATGTATCATTTTTTTGTGCATGTATTGGCTTATCAAATGTATCAATTTTGATGATAACCTTTTGATATATGACTATTCAGATTGAGCTTTTTGCATTTGTGTTTATGTTGGATTATTGTGTCATTGTATCATGGACTTTATATGTTTGACAATGGCATGCAATGATGTGATGGATGATGTTATGCATATTTTGTTTTATTGTTATGATGTTCTTATATGTGGATGTGATGTCAATTTTTAATGTGTAGATGAATAAATGCTTAGTGCAGTGAAATAATGTGTAGATGATGAATATAGAAATGCAATGGATGAATGTAATGTAATGATATGATAATGAAAATTGGATAATATATTAGATGGTCATGTAGAGATATAAAATAAATGGTTTAATGTAACGAGAATGAGACAATAAATGCAATGTTGTAATATGATGACATGAAATCATAAAAATAATGGAAAATAATTAAGAAAATATGAGTGTGATAAGATGAAATGAATTAAGGAAAAAGATGTGAGGAAATGAACATAACGTATATTAAAAAAATGAAGATGATATGATTAATTAAAAATAAAAAAATAACAAAAAATAGAAATGATATGAAAATGGAGTGGAAAAAAATTATTAAATAAAATTGAATGTAATGAAATGAGTTAATGATAAGAAAATAAAATGAATGAAATGATGAAATGGAATGAGTAAGAAATGATTGAGAATAGTTATAATGGAGTGAGGTTAAAAATGGAAGGAAATGATAGAAATAAAGAGGTAGAAAGCAATGGGTTACTATTGGACTAGGAATGACATGGTAGGATAAAATGAAGATGGAATGATAATGAATTATTGAAATGAAATGGTGTAAGATCAATAGGAGGTAATTGTTAGCTAATTAAATTAAAATGAAATGAGGATGATAGGAAAATGAGATAGTGAAATGAAAATCAAACTATGAAAATGATGAAATATAAGTGGAGGAATGAAATGAATGATGAAAAATGAAAGTGATGAGAAAAATGATAAAAGGATGATGAAATGAAAATGCAATGAGAAATAAAATGACGTAGGGCAATGAATGGAATGAAATAGATTAATTTAAAGGAAATGAAATTATCAAAATAATAAAATAAGGATGGGATGAAAATGGGATAATGGAATGATAATAAAATGAAGGGATGAATAAAATGATATGGAATAATGGAAGATGAAAATGAGTGTAATGGGATAGATGTACAACTCAAATTTGAGATTCAAAGGCCACAAATAAATTTTGAGGAACAAGTGATGAAACAAATGAGAAATGTGAAGTCATGAATGAAATAGAACATGATCAATGATGGAAGAAAAAGAAAGGTAATGAGAAGAAATTATGACCAGTACTTTTGAGATTCAAAGGTCACATAATGCAATAAGTAGAATGGATATTATGGGATAATGAGGTGATGAAGTGTTATGAACCCTACTAATGTTGGGATAAAACAAAGTCCACAATTTTTGAATGTTGAAAGCTCACTGTGATGGTGATGTTGTTGTCAATTATTTGTTGTCATGTTTTAGTTTTGTTACCAATATGTTGGATGATGTTGTGTAAGAATGCCTATTTATTCCCCATTTGTGTGCCAACCTTTTTTTAAGGGACCTTATATCAAATGCAAGCTACATGATGCAGCTACCTATCATATGTTGTAAAGACATGCAAATTAAATATTATCATTGAGCACCTAAATAAAATATATATATAGTACAATCACTACTAGCTCAGCTATGGTAATATGAATACTCTATCATGTTGATCATTGCCAAATAAAATGAATAATGTATAGAAAAAATATATAAATTGTGCAATAAAAGAAAATAAATAGATGAGCTTAGTACACATGCATATAGACACCTGTCAGATAAAGATCCTCAACTGATATGTTATGGAAAACTAGTTGAGGTACACATCACCTTCCAAGAGAGAGGAGGCACTTATAAGTGGACACCAATAATGCATAAAACCAAAGGATCATGAGATTGGAATAGTGAAAGCAGAAGGCTAATAAAATATCCTAGTTGTTGGAAATGCTTTAGAATAACTGGGTTGGGGGGGGGGGGGGGGGGGGGGGGTGAATCAGTTATTCAAGGTCCAAATGTCCAATTCAAAATTTTCATCAAGTCAAGTAGCTCTATTAAACTATTCATTCATCCAAGCTTAAACATTCCTATTAATCAGGTTACTGTAAATTAGCATGCAAGCATAACACATGAAGAATCAACACATAACACTGTGATTTATGTGGAAACCCAATTTGGGAAAAACCACTAGTAACATGCTACTCAATTCTCACTCTTCTAAAGTGATGCCCTATGAAAGGCCTACCTTGTTAAAGTCTAAAACACACTATTAAATGTGACCTGGTTAAAGGATTTATCCACCCTGTTAGAAGTGGGACTTTAGAATATTCACTTGGAATGACAGCCTGTTAAAGGATCTAGAAATGGCTATTAAACCAACCTAAGTCCATAGGAATTAACCCTAACTAATAAAATTTCTAGAGAGTAACAATAAGGGGTTTTTGACCTAATTATAGCATACAACTTATCTTGCAGATCTTATATCACTTTTCAGCTCATAACACTTTGCCTAGCTTTTAGTCTCTACAGCTTTGATAGCTTTTCCTCCTCTCAAGCTTTGTCTCCTTGAGTCTTCATGCTTAATGTACTAGTGTAATCATCTCTCTCTCTAACCACTTATTGAAGCAGAGTCTATGTGCTATGTTCTTCCTTCACTTAGATGTCTTCTCCTTGACACCTTTCAACCACTTCACAATTTGGCACACCAACAACTGTTGCTTCTTGGCCTGTGATTCCTTAAATAGAAGTTTGGAAAAAATTTTCCCACTCGATTCTTCCATCCTTTAATTTCAGCTTGAATGAATTAGGTAGGATTCATTGAATCTAACATCTTGTTTCTTCTAGAAAATTCTTGAAGAATCCTCTTGAATTCGCTCAAAAATGGTTTACATAGAATATTGTGCCCCCAACTCATCATCCTTATCCTCCAACTATTTCACAAAATTAAAGGTAACAACTTTTTCAACTCATATTTGGAAAATCTTTGACCTTTCAAATAATGCAGCAGCTTAGCACTATTGAAATTCTGGTGCTCGACACATACTATGTTACTCGGCATCAACTACATTTTATTGATGCTCAGCACCTACTGTGGATTCACTCGGCATCCACTAAGCTTTCTATTTGCTTGGCTCCTTCTATAACACTTGGCACTTGAAGTTTACTCAGCACCTAAAGTTTACTCAGCACACACTAGATTTTGTATTTGCTCAACTCCAACTAAAAATTTGCTCTACTTGAACTAGCTTTCTCGGCACTCACTAATGAACTTAGTTTAAGCTTTGTAGTCAACCTTGTTCCAACTTACTTCTTCAATGTTTCTAAGTGTGACCAACCTCTATATCTTCAAGTATGTTATCAATACATCATTTAACCATTATCTTAACTAATCCTTGTACTTCATTACAAAATCATAACTCAACCTTTCCCTTAGGTACTCTTGTTACATCTTGTTGATTAAATCCTCTTCATCAATCAACTAAGTGATAGTACTTGGATCTTATAAGAAATTTTCATTCCAACAAGTAGCAGGTTTGACATCAATGACAAAACAATGATTGAAGACATTCTTTATCAACCAATCTTCTTCTTCTCAACAATCTCCCTTTTTATCTTCAACATTGATCTTTTCAATTAGACTTGCAACACTAATTTCATCCTATTTCTCTATTCAAATACATCATTGAGGTACTAGAAAGATACGGTAGTGAAAAAGACAATATTTGTTTACCATAATGCCAATAGTTTTGTGCAATAGTGTCAAGTTTGTTCAATTCCCTATGGTTTAAATTTGTTGTATGATTTTTTTAACAAGTCATGGAGTGTAATAGTGGTGATTTTTCAATGAGTTGTATGGTGATTGTGTTAGAAGATATGTGTTAGTGGGGGATGAGTAGCTGTATCATGGTATAGTAGTGTTAGAGTAGAGTGGCAAGTGTACTTAATATAGATGAGTATTTGGTTTATGCATGTTGAGTGAAAGCTCACCTTTGATTTTTTTTAGCATTTTTTTATCACACACAAGTGAAGGTTAATCTTCCTCTAAATATCCCATTGCTCATGCTTTTTGTGGACTTTGGCAACCTTCCACTCTCTCAAAAATACCAAAAACATCCAAAACAATTTCAAAATTCTAGAAGTAAGTGTGAGGTTGTTAATATGGTGGGCTCATCAAACCAATCACAATAGGAGACAAAGATGGGGATGCTAGTTAGGGAGGGTGGGTGAGACAAGGACAGATGACAAAGCGTGCTCATCATACATCTAGTGAACTAGTGTATCATCCTGAGCTCTAGGTACTAGTTCGTGAGTATGGTAGGTCATGTCAGATAGGTCCAGTGTAGGCATAGCCTGGGGGCTCAAGAGTCAGGGTCAAAGAAGCTCCTTTGCTAGCATTGTTAATCTTGTCAAGGAGTGTAGTGTAGTAGGCATTACAGGAGGAGCTAGGTGGAAATCCTATGATACGACTGGAAAGTAGTCCTCCTAGGGAAAAAAATGCCAGAAGTAGTGACAGGTGTAGGGGAGATGGACTCTCTTGGGAAGATCTCAAGAAAAGTATAGAGGGAACTAAGGATGTCACTATGGGTGAGGTGATGTGTGTAGTGGGTCATCTAATTAGCCTTGGAATCCTAGTATAGTGGTTAACAAGTGAGGAAATGGGTGCATTAGGTGTAGCGGAGCCACAATAAAAGGCTAAGGGTGGGGCATAAGAAACACATGAAGTGGAGGAGTTGCAAAAAATGTTGGCCACAAAGAGAGTTTAGGTAGAAAATACAAAATAAGAAGTCGCATTTTTGTTGGGTTTGACAGAACAGATAAAGTTCATGAGGATGGAGTGCAAATAGAAGCCAAATAGCTCTAATCAGTGTTGAATACAAAGTGAGTGCAAGTGTGATCATTAGAAGATGAGCTATCAGTGGAAATGTCACGAGTAGAGGGAAATGATGCAAGGATTCAAGATGAGTGAGCACAGGCACAAAGGTTATAGGATGCTCTGAGGATGGTGTGAGAAAGTTTGGAAAGTGTGCAAAATGAGTTGGTATTACTATAGGTGCAGTCAGAGTCTTTTAAGGATGTGGTGTCAAAAAAAACACTGTGTCATTGCATCTACAAGAGTGGTTGGTAGCTAGCAAGGCAAAGGTGAGGCAATTGTAATAGTGTCTTAGTGAGATGAAAGAGGATGTGGAGCATTAGATAATGGAAACTGAAAAAATAATGCATCAAGAGCAAAATGTGCCTCAATGAGTGATCACTATGTTGGGTATTAATAATTTGGTGGGCAATGTGTTCACAGATATGCAAAAGACTATGAAAATCGATCAAGAGGCCACATATTATCTAGGGTTGTATTATCAGTCAATCTCATTGGAGAAGTAACAAGGGACTTAGTTCATGGATAGACAATTTACACAACTATTGAATGCTAAACTACATAGTGAGAGGTTCCCCATACCAATGGATGATGTTTGGGTGTGAGGGGATCAACATCAGGAGCATCATCTTCTGGGACAACATCTAGAGAAATGCCCCTAGCCAAAAATCCTAACATGCCACCTCCATAAGGAAGGCCAAAATAAGTGATTTGCAAGGTTTTTCTTTGGACATAATTGTACCTTTTTTGCCATAGTAAAAATAAAAAAGTGTGTTGTTTATGGAAAACAAAAACGGTGACTGGCACTCATTTCAGTTCTATGTATAATGTAATTGAAAGTGTCAAATTATTATTGTCATTTTTTGTTTTGATATTTTTGTTGATTGGGCTTTTTTGGTATTTTTGAGGCTATGTGCATGTTGCTGATATTTTTGAAATTGTTCTGGATGATTCTGTATTTTTGAGACTATTTCAATGTTGTTGGTATTTTGAGATTGTTCTGGATATTTTTGGTATTTTTGAGACTATTTTGATGTTTTTGGTATTTTTGAGAGTGTGCAAGGTTTCCAAAATCCACAAAAGGCATGAGCAATGGGATATTTAGAGGAAGATTAACCTTCACTTATGTGTGATAACCAAATGCTAAAAGAATCAAAGGTGAGTTGTGAACTTTCTCTAATTATGAGAAACCACTGAACTACAATCCAAAAGTATTACACAAGTGGGAATGTGTAAAATTAACTCAAATGTTTCTTGTTCTCCATTAATTGTTTCAAGTAACACTGAGGTAAGCAATGGAGAGGTGTTTTTTTAATTGTATTTTTCAGATTGAAGGACTTGTGTTATTGGGGAAGCCCAAAGGTGTTATCTATCACTCCTTTTATACCAGTTTTTTTTTGGTTTTTTTTTATATTTTTAGATATGAGGTGTTCCCTCAGGGCTTTAGACATAGAACTTTTTAAGATGGATGATTTTAATGGGTTTTGTTATTTCTTCTACATCACAATTGAAAAGTTTGTAAGTACCTGTCCCAATAGATTCTATGATGATATAAGGGCTAATCTAGTTGGCTTCCCACTTGCCTTTCTCTTCTCAATCTACTTGGTTTTTAGGATTTTCTTAGAGGACCAAGTCTTTGATTTTAAAAACATGTCTTCACCTTCTTATTATAGTGTCTAGACAACCTATTATGGTATAGTTTGAGATGTTTGTGGGTTGTGCATTGATGTTCCTCTAGGAATTCTAATTGTTCTAAATGGGTCACTCTATAATCCTCCTTTATCATAACATCATGTAAGATAACTCTTAAAGATCAGATTTCAATCTCTAGAGGAAGATTTACTTCACTATCATAGACCAAAGAGAAGGGGGTAGGGCCTGTAGGCATTTGAACACTTATTCAATAGGCTCAGTATCTAGGACTTAACTTTAAATGCTAGTCCTGACCAATGTTATTGATGGTTATTTTGAGGATTTTAATGATGTTTTTGTTGGTGGCTTCTTCTTGGCCATTTCCCTAGGGATCATAGATTGATGAGGAATGGTGAATGATGTGGAATGTTTCACACAGCTCATAAACTATCTAGTTTTTGAAATACAAGGCATTATCTATCAGAATAGCATGAGGTACGCCAAACCAAAAAATTATTTAATTAAGGATAAATGGGGAGATTTATTTTTTGGTGGTGTTTGTGAGTAGTACTACTTCAACCCATTTGGTGAAATACTCTATTACTGTGACAATCACTTGTATCTGCTAGAGGAATGTAAGTTAATTATGCCTATCAAGTTGAAACCCCACTAATAAAAAGGTCATGGTGTGGCCAAGGGGTTGACTTCTTGAGTCAGTGCATGAATAGATCACCATGGATCTGACATTTCTTACAAGCTTTGACATAGTTGATAGAATCATTTTCCATGGTGGGCTAGAAATAGCCCATTCTAAGGATTTTTTTAGCTAGGATGAATCCACTAGAATGTGACCCATAAATACTTTTGTGAACTTCTTGTAGAGAAACCCTAGACTCATCATTTTTGAGACATCTAAATAAAGTTTCATCTAGAGCTTTCCTATATAATGTATCAACCATGAATGTGTAATGAAAGGTTTACAAAGTTACATTTTTGGTTTCTAGATAGGTTAGAAGGCATAATGTTATTACGCAAGTAGGCAAAAATCAAATCATACCAAGAGGATTCTAGTTGAGTAAATGCAAGTTGAACCACCTTCTCTACTAAGAATTCATAATCTTCATGTTGGTCTGGTAGCTAGAGCAATGAGGTCAAAGTAACCATAGCATCAATTATTCTATTCTTGCCTCTGGAGATCTATTCCAATGTAATATGAACAAAATATGCTTTGAGTGTATCAACCAAGTGCTTATAGGGTAGCAATTTTTCATCCTTGGTTTGATACATGTCATTCACCTAATTGATGACTAATTGGGAATTACCATAGACCTCTATTATCATTAATTTCTATTCCAAGGCTATTTTGAGGCCAAGAACTAAGGCTTTATATTGCACCATGTTATAAGTGCATGGGAACATTAGTTTGTATGACTTCAGAATGGTGACACCTAGAGGTGTGATGAACAATATTCCAATGCCTAAACAATGATGTTTATACGAACCATCAATATAGAACTTCCATGTGACTAGCTTTATCTAAAGTATGTATGTCTCTGGAAAATCTATTAAGATAAGATTCAATCTTTCTAGGGGTGTCTTTGCCAATTGATCTGCAATGGCTTGTCCTTTTATGGCCTTTCTATCAACATAATCTATGTCAAACTCACTTAAAATCATCACCCATTTGGCCAGTCTGCCTATTAATGTAGTTATTCTTAGAAGATACTTGAGAGGATCTATTTTGGCTATGAGTTTTACCTTATGGGTTAGGAGGTAGTAGCGTAGTTTTTTCTTCCCAAAAACTACTGCCAGATATGCCTTCTCAATGAAAATGTAGTTGAGCTCATAATTAACCAAAGGTCCACTAATGTATTAGATGGCTTGTTCCTTTTCTTGGTCATTTTGTTGTGCCAAGAGGGCTACTATTAATTTTTCTGTCAGGGAGATATACAACAATAAAGGTTTGTGTGGCATGGGAGGCATCAAGACAAGTGGATTCATTAGATAATTCTTGAGAATGTCACAAGTTATTTGACACTGATTGTCCCACTTAAAAACTATATCTTTCTGGAGGAGGTGGGTGAAAGACACACATTTCTTAGCCAACTAAGATATGAATCTTTGAATGGAGTGAAGTCTCCCTTAGAGAGAATGTAGTTGGTTCAAGTTCTTGGGGGTTTCATGTTGACAATAGCTTGTACTTTTTTGGGGTTCTACCTCTATCCCTTTGGTAGAGACAATATAGCCCAGGAGCTCTCAAATTGCACCCCAATAGCACACTTCTTAGGATTTAGCCTAACTTTGAAAGCTTCTAGATGTGTGAATGTCTTCTCTAAAATTGGAAGATGGTCTTTGATGTGAAAATTGGTCTTGTTCCTACCCTAACTTCCTTTAGAGTCACCTTAGGTATTTCACTTGAGCTAATAGGGTTTCTAGTTACCCTATTCTCCTTAGGATCCTAACAATGATGACCTAATCCATTCAACTAGTGCACATCAATTAGTAATAACAACTCTCCATCAACCCTAAGCTTAATTCAACCTTTCTGCTTCTTCATAAAAAACTACAACCAACCCCAACAATTAAAATGACACTCCAAATAAAGGAATGATCATATAGGAAGGCATTTGGATTCCCTTCAAGGTCCACAACCATAACCAAAATTGAAACCCTAATTGAGTTCCAAAAATCATGCAAGATTACACCAAAATGCTTGTAATAGGGATACAAGCAATTAGCCCTCCTAATGAAGAAAATCCCAAATATATTGCAAAATTACTTAACAAGGGGGAAAATAAGCTATTGATCTAGACATGCTTTTTAGAGAACTCAAAGATTTTGGTGATCTAGGGTTCTCAACTTGTCTGTACAGTATGGCCATAAATTAAGCCTAAAAATAAGGGTTTTAAAGGTTTAATAGGTTGTCTAATAAAAGGCTTGTTTTACCTCCATAAAACTTTTTAAAATGTGCCTCATTGAAGTTGGGGCTTCACCACACCTCTTTCAACACACTCCAAACTTTGGCTGAAGTATCTCAAACATTTAAACACTCAAAACACCTTTGATATATATTGTGATCTCTAGCCATGCATCATTGGCTCATGTAAGGAATCACCATAAAATGCTTCCTTAGCTTTCTAAGGCCCCTCCTTTACTATATAGTTTTTACAAGGATTCATCTCCAAATTCTCAAGAGGTCATACAAATCCTACTGTGGGAAAGGGAGTTATGACTCCATTTTGCTCCAATATTGGATTCAGAACAATAGGTAATCAAGAACCAAAATAATTTATACAAGCAACTAAAACCTCACCAAAGAAAAAACTAAAACTATATAGAATCACAAGTGAAATTCCTCTAACACTTCCAAAAACAAAATTTCTAAATCTAATCCATTAAAGTGCCAAAATCCTCAAAAGCATAAAATTGTAACTATAAACTTGCTATTCAGTCTGTAAACATAGAATTTGCTCAAACTTCTAACCCTATGAAAAGATTGAGGATGGCCTTATAAACCCATCCCAAATCTTGTCCTAACTAATTTAGATAGTTATTTACTCATATCTACAAATTTTCTTGAATGCAACAATAAGTTGTCAATGTTGTCAATGAAAACATTGAAAATTTATGAGGCATTTTTACATCTTTGAGTGTTTGACCCTCAAACTTGCTCCAAAGGTTTCAAAACCTTTCCAAAATAATGAAATGGATGAGAAAAATGTAAGAAGTTCCTAAAAACACTTATTTTTCCATCCTACCCTTTAGAACACAAAGATTCTTAATTAGACCTAAATAAGCAACTATGAGAAACTTAGACCTCAAGTGGCTTTCTCACCTTACCCTACCTCACCCTATGACTAAGTTAGTCCCATTATTCACTTAGTGGTGTGGCTAACACCACTACAAGACAAAATAGCCTAGGATCCATAGGTCTTTCACAAGCCTACCTAGGTGCCTCTTGATGAGTCTAAAAGATGCCTTTATTTTGTTATGTTTAAGATACTTTATGATACTCTGTTCATCCTTGTTTTAACACTTATAAGCTTATGTTTGATAAACCTTTGATGATTTATGGGGTAGAAAAACTATGTCATCCTTTGCCTAAATTATATCTAATATGAAGTATTTCATATAAATATCCAAATGTGCATTCTTATGCTTGAATTTAGTTTGATGGATGTTTATTTGCAAATATGTTTTATATCATAACTAACTTGATGATAAGGATTAAAGGATGAGCAGAAGAATCCAAAAGTTGGTTGCTGATAGCATTCAAGGAGAAATGAGCATCAAGGAACAACCACGAAAAGGAAGTTATAACCACTCCAAGAAACATGGTAGTGAATAAGGAGGAGTTTTTACGAGCCATTACCTTCTCTACATTTACATTGTAACAAGTGGATTTCATGACTTCATTGCTCCCTCCTCAATTCCGTTATCCTTCCTTTTCGCTTCCAGTTGTTCTCTTATATTCTCTCCTATGGACTTAATTTAGGATAGCTACTTTTCTGTTATGTAATAAAGAGTAGATTCCCTATATATATTGGGATTGACTCTTGTATGTGAAGTTTTTTAGTTTTTGGTTTTTGGTTTTTTGATAAGTTTTATTGAGTAAGAAAGAACATTGATTCACAGTTTGTTGCAGTTGTGTTTTACAATTCTAAATTATGTAATGATTGATTAATGAAATGAATTAGTTCTCTTTAGTTTCTATCATGTGTTGGTAGATTAGATAAGCCAACCAAGGGGGACCACTTGGAAGGTGGATTAGATTAGGATAGAATAGATTCATTTTACTAAGCATTAGCAGTATTTTAAGTAAGACATAGCTAGTTAATTCCTTCCTGTAGCATCACACTTCATGAACGTTCCTGCAGCATCTATGAGAATAGTCTAATGGATGAGTCAAGATGGAATCTCTATTATCTTGTCATTGTGTTTTCAACATTCATAGACTCAGTAGTTTCCTTTCTACAAAAATAGTATAGTTTCCTTCCTTTGCATTCTTACTTTCTTGCAGCACAAGCATAATGACTCATCAAAGTACCTAGTGCACATATTGTGCCGACCATTTGAAGTATACATCCCTAGGTTGACAATCTAAATGCACCTCATGGTAGGGGAAAAGTAGTCCTTAGCTTGAATAGATTATTCCTAAGCTAGGCCTAGCGCATGACTATAGAACACCTATTGTGAGGTGGTTCATTTTTGGTGCCGTTGTCGGGGATGGTGTCAAGCTAGGAGAATTTTTGAGTCATAGTTTTTAGATTAAGTTCTTTTTACCAGTGTGAAAATTTTAGTTGCATGCATCGAAGAGGAAGACAACGAGATGAATATGGCAGATTTCTTCCACAAGGATCTTTTAATTTGAATGAAGAAGTTGAAGAAGAAGTTAAGTTTCCCTTTGAAGACGCAAGTCCTATTTTCCCCACAGTATCATCATCAAGAGCTGAATCCCTAGATATATCTGGTCTCCAGCCTTTCACTGAAATATTGACCAGTTTTCTTGATAACACTACCTTGAATCCACCAGTTGTTAATCACCTAGTGCCTAACCTTCCTTTTTAGCAGCAACCTCATAATCCAGTCCCACCAATCATGGCACAATCCACTTTTCCATTTCCACTTCCAAGTCTCATAACCAATGCCAATCTCAAGAATATACCTCTCACTGCTCTTTTGAAGTTCTATGGCCTTGCAAATGAAGACCCTGATACCTTCTTGTTTGAGTTTGACATCCTTTGTCATAGTTTCAACTACAACACTGATGCCCATAAGCTTAAATTATTTCTAGCCACATTGAAAGAATCAGCTTTACAATGGTTCATGGGCTTAGGAGCCAATGTAGCTGTAAATTGGGATGAAATGCAAGCCTTGTTTTTGGAAAAATATAAAGAATATTGCAAAGCATCTAGCACAAGAGGAGATGATATCTTTAGGATATCACAGAAGGAGGAAGTGACATTAGAAGACTATGTTTCTCGATTTTTATATACACAACAAAAGAATCCTCAGCACACATTGTCTGAAGATTCCCAAAAACTAGTCTTTCTAAGAGGAGTGAATGAAGACTGTTTGGAAGCATTGGACCTGATGGCCAGTGAAGATGTATATCAAGCTCAATGGGATGACCTCAAAAAGATATGTCAAAACTACTCAATGTCAACCATGAAGAAAGGTCGAGGACCCTATTCTACGGTTACAAAAGGAATTAGTTAAGGCATTTCAAAACTTGAAATATCCAATTTGTTGTCAAATTTCAAACAAGACATCAGTAATGATGTCACTACATAGTTGGATTTAATGACTACAAAGAAGAAGCAAGAAAAGGCTGAGTTATAACTAGCTGAGTAATGTCCTCATTGTCAAAAGCAAAAGAAGGATTGCCACTGTAAATTGGTTGCAAGCATGGAGAACCAGCATCTTCCAATTGAATATGTAAAGATCGATGGGGATGATGAGCAAGTATTCTTTGTTGCTCAATTCTGACCATGGGCTCAACGTCAAGGTATGCCTAAAGACCCCTTGCAATATTCAAATTTATATGGTAATCAATGGCAAAACTGCAATACCCAAGGTCCCCCACAAAACCAACCCAATTGGAATAATGCTGGGCAAAATAACCCACAACAGTCTCAATGGTCTCAAAATTTCCAACAACCTTGGCCTAACCAGCAGAATAACCAATGGCCCTAGAACCAGCAGAACCAATGGCAACCACTCCGAGGGAATTGGCAATCTCCAAACCAAGGGAATTGGCAATCTCTAAATCAATGGAAGGGATCTCAACAATGGCCTAACCAAAATACTGGTGTTCCACAATTACCCCCTCCAACTCAACAACCTACTTTAATGCCACCACCTGCAAATAGTGGACCTCAAAAGCAAACATAGCTACCTGCATAGCCTCATCCAAATCCAAATAGCAAACCACAGCAGCCCATGTATAATACTGATACCCAGCAGTACCCTGCTTATGCCCTAGATGTCGCAGATATACATTTGAGATCTGGAACGACCTTACCAGCACCAAGGCCACCTCTTATAACTGAAGTATCATATTCTCCTGCAGCATCAAAACCTTTGGTTGATGAACTTGTTGACCCAACTAATGTTACCATACCAATACCAGATCAACTAACAGTAGAGCCTCCTTTTCTAGACCAACTAATACAAAAAGAACAAAGCAAGGAACAACCCTTTGACATTGTTGACCAGTTGAAGAATATGCATGTCCAAATACCTTTGTTTCAAGCTATTAAGGACATTCCTACTTATGGAAAAGCTATAAGGGAAGCTTGTCTAAAGAAACCTGGAAGGAAGAAGAAGGATCCTACCACAGTTCATGTTGTTGGACATTTAGCTGATATCATGTTAGGAAGAGTGATTACACCAAAATATTCTAACCCAGGGATTCCAATAGTAAGTGTCAGAATCAATGGTCAATTTGTTAAAAATGCCTTAATAGATTTGGGATCTGCTATAAATGTGATGAATAAAGAAACCATGAAGCAGTTACAAATAGAAGGATTAAGGCCCACACCAACTATTCTGTAGCTTGCAGACAGTTCCACTGTCACTCCTGATGGAATGATAGAAAATATTGTTGTGACCTTAGATTCCCTAGAATATCCTGCGGACTTCATGATTTTGTCCCCTAAAGTAAACCTATCTGGCTATACTATCATTCTAGGTAGACCATGGTTGGCCACAGCTGATGCAAACATAAATGGTAGATTAGGGAATATGACCATATCAAATGGTCAAGCAACCAAGCAATTTGATCTATATCCTCCTGCACAACCATTACCAGATTTGAGTACATCTTTTTGGCCAGATTTAGGAGATGAAGAAGAAGAGATAAATTCCATAGTACAACTTATGATGTTACATAGGAAATCTTTTCTAAAGTTGCAAGAAGAAGATTCATTAATCTAGAGCATCCTTACCAACACCTGTGTGGTAGGAAAAGATGTGTCTGAAAGCTTTGTTATAGAATTGATTACATATGAAGAGTGTGATACAAGTTGTACTTTACTTAAGGAACCTAAAAATCTTTGTTCACTACTTCCCTGTGAAGTAGAAGGAAGCCCAATCTCTAAAATTGCTATGGTAGAATCCACTATTCCTATTGAACTGAGTAAAGGCCATAAACTGCATGTTAACCCCAAATTGACATCTGTACAAATGGAACAATTAAAAGAATTGCTTCAGAAGCATGAGAAGACTTTTTCTTGGGATTATGATGATATGAAAATATTAAGCCCTACATTGTGTACCCATAGGATATACATTAATGAAATTTGTCTACCATTTTGTCAACCTCAGAGGAGGATAAATCTAAGCCTCAGAGAAATAGTCAAAATAGAATTGCAGAAACTGTTGGATGCTGGCTTTATCTATCCTATATCTAATAGTAAATGGGTATCACCACTAGTTATAGTACCTAAGAAAGAAGGAAAATGGAGAATTTGTGTAGATTATAGGGAGTTGAATAAGGCTACTAAAAAGGATTATTTTCCTTTACCCTTCATAGATCAAGTTTTGGATACACTAGCTGGAAAGAAGTACTTCTCCTTTTTAAATGGATAAAGTGGCTATAATTAGATTAGTATTGCTCCTGAAGACCAAGACAAAACTACATTTACCTGTCCATGGGGTACTTTTGCATACTCTATTTTACCATTTGGTCTTTGTAACGCTCCTGCAATGTTTCAACGAGTTGTAATTAGTATTTTTGCTGATATATCACATGATTGTATGGAAATCTATATGGATGACTTTACAACATTTGGAGTTACTTTTGAAGAAGCAATGATAAATCTTGAAAAAAATTTGGTAAGATGTCAAGAACAGAATTTGGCACTAAATAGTGAAAAGTGTTTCATGCTCATGCAAGAGGGTGTGGTACTTGGTCATTTCATATCTACTGCAGGTATACAAGTAGACCTAGCTAAAATTGAGGTAATTCAAACATTACCCATACCCACTAAATTAAAAGATATCAAATCTTTTCTGGGATATGTTGGATATTACAAGCATTTTATAAAAGATTTCAGTAAAATAGCCAGTCCCTTGTATAAGTTGCTTACAAAAGAAGCTAAATTCAATGGACACCTGAGTGTGATAAAGCTTTCCTGCAACTTAAGCAACTTTTGACCACAGCCCCAATTTTACAAGGCCCTGAATCGAACCTACCTTTTCACATATATACAGATGCTTCTGATTATGCCATAGGAGCAGTTTTAGCACAGAAACACTCAAATCTTGAGAATGCCATTTATTATATTAGTAAGAGTCTTCATGGTCCAGAACTAAATTACACAGTGACTAAAAAAGAATTGTTAGTAGTAGTCTATGCTCTAAATAAATTTTGGCATTACATCACAAATTATCCTATCTATGTTCATACTGATCATGCAGCAATCAAGTATCTCATGAACAAACCTGCTATAACTGGTAGGTTAGCAAGATGGTTACTATTGTTACAAGAATTTGACATAACCATAGTAGATAAGCCTAGAAAAACAAATGTTGTAGCTGATTATTTGTCAAGAATCAATCATCATGATATTAACACTACTCTAGTAGATGATGCATTTCCAGATGAACATTTGTTTCATATTGTTGTTAAAGTTCCATGGTATGCAGATATTGCTAACTACATTGTAACTAATAAGACACCAACACATTTTTCTTATAAGGAGAGAAAGCTGCTCATACAGAAAAGCTTCCATTTCTCATGGATAGACAATTTTTTGTTCTATACTGAACCTGATCAAGTTATGCACAGATGTGTAAGAGAAGATGAGACATATGATATTTTGCATGCATGTCATAATGAGCCCTGCGAAGGAAATTTTGCAGCCAAAAGAAAAGCTTTCAAAATCTTAGCCACTGGTTACTATTGGCCTACCCTTCATAAAGATGCCATCAATTATACAAGGAAGTGTGACCAATGCCAAAGAATGGGTCGCCCAACCAAAATAGATGAAATGCCTTTGAACCCTCAAATGGTGTTAACACCATTTGACAAATGGGAAATGGACTTCATCGGTCCTATTGATCCTCCATCCAATGGGAAGTCTTATATTCTAGTTTGTACGAACTACCTAACCAAATGGGTTGAGGTTAAGGCTATGAAATATGCCTGTGATGAAAAAGTTGTCGAATTCCTATATGAAGAGATTTTTACATGTTATGGAGTTCATAAAGAATTGGTTAATGATCAAGGCACACAGTTTACTTCTAACCTGATTTTAGAATTGATGAAACAGTATAACATCAGGCATCGCAGATCCAGTCCTTATCATCCACAAGCCAATGGACAAGAAAAAGTTACCAACCATGAGCTGGAAAATATTCTAACTAAAATAGTCCATTTGCATTGTCAGGATTGGACCAGCCGGTTACAAGAAGCTGTTTGGACTTATAGAATAACTTCGAAAACCACTACCGGATTCACACCATTTGAGTTTTTGTATGGAAAAGTGGCAATGCTTCCAATTGAATTTGAACACAAGACTTTAAGAACAGCCTTGACCTTAGATATTGATCTTCCTGCAACACAAAGAGAACGTTTCTTGCATCTTAATTCTTTGGATGAAATGTGCAAGACCGCTTTAGAACATACTAAACTGGTGCAAAAATAGAGTAAACATTGGCATGATTCTCATATCCTCAACAAACAGTTCAAAGATGGTGACTCGGCATTATTGTATGATTCCTGCTTCAAGGATGTGCCAGGGAAGCTGCAGACGTGATGGTTAGGACCATATCAAATCATCCATGTCTTTAACAATGGAACAATTCAACTAACCACAATTGATGATATGCCTTTCAAAATGTTGATCAATGGTCATCAACTTAAACTTTACAAATAGCCTCAAACAAAAGCCGAGTTCATGCAACAGTTCAAACAATCGGATCCAACAACAACTCAAGTATCTCTTCCTGCAGTCGAAGGTGAAAACCTTCCGCCTGCTCTTCTTCAACATTATTCTAATTTGCATGTCCATAATAATAACTTTATGCTCACATAAAGTGCATTTTCTTTTCATGATATTTCTTTCCATTCATTTCTTAATCTTCCATCCACCCACCTCACTCCATTTCTTAATCTTCCATCCACTCACTTTCTACATACTTACGTTTTTGTGTTTTCAATCAAATCTGCACATTCTAATGGATGCTGCCATTGACATTATTTCCGCCATCTTTTTTTGGAGCATGTGACAATCCGCTTGGCAGGTATAAGCATTTTCAAACTATAATTCATTTATACATTTGTAGATTTTGTTAATTATATTTAATACTCCATAGTCTTTATAATTACAGTGTATTCCAGTCCCTAACCCATACTAGTCTGACACATGAGGACACTTGTTTTAAAATTAGCAGGGGGTAGGGGAGTGTTGTACTATCCAATGACATGCTTGATTAACTATGATGATTTTCAAAAATATTGGCATTAACCTTTATTAATAAGAACTTTTTGCCATAAGTATGCCATGTCAAGTGTTGTACTCTCACTTTTTGAATGAATTTTCTTTGTTCGTGCCAAATTTTTCATGCTAAGCCATGATGTGACCTATTTTTTTTAAATTTGTGCATTTGAACCATGTTTTCGGACGATTTCTATGCAAATTCATGATTTACTTTTACCTAAAGTTTAATTATGACACATAACAATTGGTTATGGCAATTAATGTTCTCAAAAAGAAGCGGTGAAGCATCTGAGAAATAATGTAGAGTTTTGAAGTTTGCATTCAGAAAGGGAGAGGGAAACGGAGTAGCAAAAGTATCAAGAAATGGGAGGAGGTTTACAGAGAAAAGAGTCGATTGAGCACATTTTTTTGCTCTCTGATGTAGAAGCAGTAAGAAGATTCAATGCATGCGGGTGGTTAGGTTATTGTTTGAATTTAACAGCATATGATGAAGAAGCAACTATAGAATTCACCAGGACATTTGATGAAGGTGAAGCTTCTGTGTGGGGTTTGATAGTAATTGCAATAGAAGAACGAATTGTAGAAGTAACAGGGTTACCTTCTATTGGAGAGCATTATCTAAGCTCGCATGACGCTAGGTCAGCAAGGGCCCAGTTCACTACCCCACATGACCCTCCATTGGATGTTACAAAGCAGGGGTACAAGAGATTGTCTTTGCCACCTCCATACCCTGACCTAGCAATGCATGTCATCAGGTATTTTACTTTTGAAAATAGATTTTCTCACTTACATGCACACCATTTTAAGTTGCTTAGTTGTATAAGGCACAATATTGCCATGAATCTCCTAAATTTTCTATATAATATGCTCTGTATTAGTGTGAAAGAGACTCAAAAAGGGAAAGATAATTCTATCACTCACCATGCTTTGATTAAGTTGTTAATAGAAAGGTCTCTTAGGGACGTATCCCCTTTGACATGGGATGACTTTGTGAAATTTAAAACCCTACAACCCCAAGTTGACCCTAGTGAACAGCAGGGTGAGGAAAATGTAGTTCCTAGTAGTGAGCCTGCAGAACAAAATATTGAGGGAGCTAAAACAAAAAATGCACAAGGGATTGAACCAAAATTTGCTTCCACTCAAGAGAATGTGCCTCCACCTGAATTGGACATCCCTAAACCCACTACTAGTCAAGCTAAAAGGAAACGGAAGTCACCAGAAGAAACCGTTGCTCAACAAAAACCTAGTCTTGCAATTCAGCAACAGAAGAAAATAAAGAAGGGTCCTGCAGCAACTAATCCTGCAGCAGTGATACCGAAATAGAAAAGTAGGCAAAAGACAATAGTACAAGAAGGGACTCCTTTGTGAAGAAGCCCTAGAATGAGAGGGTAGATTTTTAAAAATCCTATATTGTCTAAAGCACCCGCTCTAGAGTCTCCTGTGTAGATAATTTTTGACCATTCTCCCCTTCACAATGAGATGACAAAAGCTTTTGGTAGTCCTCCTACAGCATGTGAGCAAGAAATTAATGAAACCTTAATAGATTTACCAGGTGTTTCAAGCCATGAGAATGAAGTAGTTCCTAAAAGTCATGATTCGAATACTGCCTTAGTCCCCTATAAGTCAACATGGATCAATAGTTTGGCAGAACATCTATGGCAGGAATGGAAAAAGAAAAAGGATTATGAAGAGGATAACAGTGTCATCACCTTGCAAAAACTCCTTTTCCAATTATTTGGACAGCATTTATTTGCTGAAGCACTATGGAAAGAGGAGAAGAAAAGAATGAGCAAGATCATAACATCACAAAATGAGGAGATTGAAGAATTGAAAGAACAGCTAGAAAGAAAGAAATAGTGCATGGAACATGCACTTAAATTAGTTGATCAAGCTCTTGCTTGCAGACCACCTCCTCACGTATATGCTTTTTGTTTTCAAAAACAATATATTTTGTTTCAGTTGATGTTAACCCTCAGAAATGTAAATGCAGAATTCAAAACCGCACAAGAGTTTTATGGGCTGTATCAAACCTTACCACCATGGCAGCAAAATCTATTGTGTGAGTTGTATATTCATAATTTTGTCATTCCTGTAGAAACTAAGTGGAATCCTTTGCTCTATATAGGAGATGTGCATTTGAAAGCTTTAATGTCATGGATGTTTAATGAGGCGAATTATGACAGACAATTGGTTAATTACAAAGATGAGGAGAGAACAAAACCTTTACCCTTGAGGGCAGAAAGTAAACACCTAGAAGAAATGCTTCGAGACTGGTTTACATTAACCTATGGGAAGAGTAATCCAGACATTAGAAAGAAGGTATTTTCTGCTAGAGCCAAAGTATATGCCAAATATGAAAATTTTCCCTACTTTGCGTTCCAAAGAGCTATGACTGGAGTAAGAGATAGATGGGCATGGTTACCTGATTCTATCAAGAAATCAGAGCCACACAGTCCTATTAATTTGGAAGCAGCACTATATAGAGTTCCAAAATATTTAGAACTGGGAAAGCAACTAAGGCCAGAGCCATGGTGTCCTTTAACCATGCAACCTCCAATGCTTTTTATGGCCCCTGTATGATATTGATGTTGACAAACTTGATAAGTTGCAGGAAGACCACAAGTGAGAAGTATGGGAAAGGACCAGAGGATTCTATTACACCTTCAAGAGTAGAAAAAAGGGAAAGACAGAAGTGGGGGAGCTCAGATCTTTGACATAGAAGTGTAATGCTTGAGGACAAGCATTATTTTAGCAAGGGGCAGATGATGAGTCTAAAAAATGCCTTTATTTTGTTATGTTTAAGATACTTTATGATACTCCGTTCATCCTTGTTTTAACACTTATAAGCTTATGTTTGATAAACCTTTGATGATTTATGGGGTAGAAAAACTATGTCATCCTTTGCCTAAATTATATCTAATATGCAGTATTTCATATAAATATCAAATGTGCGTTCTTATGCTTGAATTTAGTTTGATGGATGTTTATTTGCAAATATGTTTTATATCATAACTAACCTGATGATAAGGATTAAAGGATGAGCAGAAGAATCCAGAAGTTGGTTGCTGACAGCATTCAAGGAGAAACGAGCATCAAGGAACAACCACGAAAAGGAAGTTATAACCACTCCAGGAAACATGGCAGCGAATAAGGAGGAGTTTTTACGAGCCATTGCCTTCTCTACATTTACATTGTAACAAGTGGATGTCGTGACTTCATTGCTCCCTCCTCAATTTTGTTATCCTCCCTTTCCACTTTCAGTTGTTCTCCTATATTCTCTCTTGCAGACTTAATTTAGGATAGTTACTTTTTTGTTATGTAATAAAGAGTAGATTCCCTATATATATCGAGATTGACTCCTATGTGTGAAGTTTTTTAGTTTTTATTTTTTGGTTTTTTGATAAGTTTTATTGAGTAAGAAAAAACACTGATTCACATTTTGTTGCAGTTGTGTTTTACAATTCTGAATTATGTAATGATTGATTAATGAAATGAATTAGTTCTCTTTAGTTTCTATCCTGTGTTGGTAGATTAGAGAAGCCAACCAAGGGGGCCCACTTGGAAGGTGGATTAGATTAGGATAAAATAGATTCATTTTACTAAGCATTAGCAGTATTCCTACTATCATTGTAAGCATAATCTGCTTGGGGAATAATCACATCCCATGTTTGTTCATACTCCTTAGTTAGGCACCTTAAGATATTACCTACCACCCTGTTAACCACCTCAGTCTGGCCATTAGTTTAAGGATGGTATGTTGATCCAAATGAAAAGTTTGTACCAAGTCTTCTCCACAAATTCTTCCAAAAGTGGCTCATAAACTTCACATCCCTATTTGAAACAATGCTTAGTGGAATTCCATGAATCCTTACAACCTCCTTAAAGAATAGGTTTGCAATGTGGCTAGCATCATTACTAGTCTTACATGGAATGAAGTGCCCCATCTTACTAAATCTATCAACAACTACATAGATATTGTCATAGCCCTATTTTTTCTTGGGTAGACCTACTATGAAGTCCATGGGCACACATTCCCATGGCCTATTTTGGATTGGTAAGGGTTGATAAAGACCTACATTACTTATTCCACCTTAAGATTTCATACATACTATGTACTACTTCTCATACCTAGCCACATCTCTGACTAGTTTAGGCCAATAATAGAACCTTTAAACCAGTTCTAGGGTTTTGCTCACACCAAAGTGTCCACTTAGTGGTGCATGAGGATCAATGTAGGCTAGTGGTAGACCTAGGGATTCTTAGATGTTTTGGCTTGTAGTGATGCTAGCCACATAAATAGATAAATAAGAGGACTAAATTGGTCCTAAAGTGTGGATGGGTAGGATGGAAGAGCCCAAAATGGTGAAGTTACCCATATTTGCTCAAAAATTGCTCATTTGGCTTAATAGAGCATTTTTAGGTTTTGAAGGATAAATAGGGAAAGTAAGTGTTTTGAGGTCCTTATTAGGTTCTTAGAATCCATCTAAGGCCTTTTTCATAGTTTTTATCAAATGGAGCAAGTTTGAAAAGCAGATGTTAAAAATTGTAAAAATTTCCAAATCTTGCAAAAGTTATCATTGACAACTTTTTGACAATTTTCTTGCAAAAAGGGAAACTTATCAGTTATAGATCTTGAACTACATAAATGAGTTTGAATTTTCATTTTAATTCTTTATAAGGTGATTTCTAATCTTTTCAATTAGTTGGAGAAAGTGGATTTGACATTCTAAGGATTCTGCAATAGCATTTTGAATAATAGTTTTTGTGTTTTTGGTGTTATTGACATTAAAATGGAGTAGCTCTGCATATTTTTGTGTTGGAATAGTTAGGTTGGATTGTTTCAAGATCATGTATAGTTCAAGTTAGTCATTTTCTCAAATTTTGAGTGCTTAAATCAATTAGTTTGCTTTACACCAATCTATTGTCCTGAGATAGGTTATTTGGACAAATAGGGTTCTAGGGCCACTTCCCACCATAGGAATTGTATAGTTCCTTGGGATTTGGAACTAGACTCCATGTACAAAATGTATGGCCCATGGAAATCACAACTATGGTTTTTAAGGTGATGCCCTAGGCAAGTCATTCCAGCTTGGTTAGGGATCACAGAGCAGGAAAAGAGCTATTAAGGGGATTGAAAGGGTTGATTCTTCAATCCAAGCAAGTGGAGAGTTAGGAGATGGTGTGTACTAACCCCCAACATAGAGGAGAAGTTTTTGTGAGATTTCTAAGGAGTGAAAAATAAGTTTCTACATCAAATAGCAAGCAAACCCTTGAAATCCTTAATTCAAGGCTAAATTTGTGCTTGTATTGTATGGGCAGTGTGGAAACCCTAAACCCTCAGAATCTCTAAGAAATTTGAAAAGGGCATCTAGATTGGTTTTTTTTTTGGGCCATTGTTAAGGATTTTTTCAAGATATTTTGGTTTTTGAGCATTTGGAGGGCTAATCTTTGTAGCCTTTTTCTAACCATTTGAGTGCAATTTTATTTATGGATTGCAACTCAATTAGGGTTGTGAAATTTTTTTGTGTTTGGAATCTTGTAAAGAGACCCAAGACACTCCTAGGAGTCTAATCATGTTCTTTACAGGCTTGGGGTTACCTATGTAGTTGGAGAGTAGTGAACAAGTGAATGTCCTACCTAATTGATGTGCACCAATTGAATGGTTAGAATCTCAAGAGGCATAGGGTGTGTAGAAACCCTAGTTGGTCAAGTGTATGACCTAAGAAGACCCTAAGAAAGAACTTGGGGATAGAGAAAGGTTGGTTGTCACATAAGAGTGGTATCAAAGCAAGTTAAAGATTTTGGAAAAGTGGTGGATGTTTTCCACTATTGGGGAATTAGTAGGTGAAACTAGTATGGTGATTAATGCAGAACTAGCCAAGGAAGTTGATGAACACAGGGAGAAGAATATGCTCCTTGAAGTAGCCTTGGAAGAGGTGAAAAAAAACTAGAGAAATTTGATGATGCAACAAAGAGGAAGGAAGAAGAACAAAATGAAAAGGTTAAGGAGGTAGCAAAAGAAGATGTCGTACCTAAACCCAACACTATCTTGAATGAAGAGCCCTTCTTGAAGGCTATCAAAGCCCTAAGAGGAAAAACTTTAGAAGGTTTGTTACTTTTTAGTGGAAAGATGGACATATATGTATTCATGGACTAGATAGATGGCATGGAGAACAATTTTGAGTGTGAGGTGGTATCAGAGGCAAAAAAATGTTAAAGTGGCTAAGTCAAGGCTTAGAGGATCAGCTCTAACATGGTGGAAATATGTACAAGATGAGAGGGTTAGCATCGATAAGGTACCTATATCTAATTGGAATGCTATGGTCACTAAAGTGAAGGAGAACTTCCTACCTGAAGACTTTGAGATTCAACTCCAAAAAAGAAGACAAGGATTGAAGCAAAAGGACTTATATGTAACCTCTTATACTAAGGAATTCTAGAGGCTATGTCTGAGATCGAAAAAGAAAAAAGAGGAACCAATCAAAGTGGCTATATATTTAAGTGTTTTGAGGTGAATTATACAAGAGGAGCTTAGTTTGTGGGCACCTACCACTATCCAAAGGTGTCATCAGCTAGCTCTAAAGGTGGAGGAAAAGAACAAAAGAAAAGGGGATTCCAAATTCAAGGATAGAGGCAATGAAAGAAATTAGAGAGGAGAAAGAGAAGGCTACCAAGGTAGAGGTAGTGAGTAGAAGAATCAAGGTGAGAGCAAGCTCACAGAGAAAACTAGTGACAACTCCTCAAGAGGTGATTGTAAAAGATGAAGAGGTAATCAAGGGGGATCTAATAGGGGAAGAGTATCAAGTAGATCCAACTCATACTTTGCAAGTATGAAATGCTATAATTGTGGTCAACTAGGCCACCCTGCATATAGGTGTCTTGAAAAACTCTCTTCCTTTAACCAAGATAAAAGGATGGCATATGTACAAGAGGATGATTGCAGCAAGGAATCTGATGCGGATCACATTGAGTCTAAAAAAGGTGAGAATCTCATGTTTAAGAGAGTGTTGATCAAACAACCAGCTCCTGATGAACCTAGACATAGAAGGGCCTTGTTTAGGATAAAATGAAATTCATGAAAAAGTGTGCAAAGTGGTGGTGGATTCATGGTCTACTGATAATTTGATATTAGAGGAGATTTTTACTAAACTAAAATTGCAAAATAATCCTCACGACAACCCCTACAAAGCTACTTGGCTTAACAAAGGGCAAACGATCTTGGTTAATGAGCAAGCTTGGGTGGATTTTTCCATAGTAGGATACAAGGACAGATTTTTGTATGAATCTAAAAATGGTAAGAATCTCATGTTTAGGAGAGTGTTAATGAAACAACCAGATCTTGATGAACCTAGACATAGAAGTGCCTTGTTTAGGATAGAATGCAAAATTCAAGAAAAAGTGTGCAAAGTGGTGGTGGATCAGGGTCCACTGATAATGTGATACTAGAGGAGGTTGTTACTAAACTAAAATTGTAGAATATTCCTCATGAAAACCCCTACAAAGTTACTTGGCTTAACAAAAGATAGAGCATCTTGGTTAATGAGCAAGCTTGGGTGGATTTTTTCATAGTAGGATACAAGGATAGATTGTTGTGTGATGTTTTGCCCATGGATGCTTGCAATCTTTTACTAGGTAGGCCTTGGAAATTTGATAAGGATGTTGTGAATGATGGTAGAGTTAATGCCATAACCTTCAAAAAGGGAGGTAAGACCTTTAAAATTCAATCTTTATTGGAAGGGGAGGAAACACGATCTAAAGTACCTGGTGTACTATTTTGTAGTGGAAAAGAATTTGTTGAAGATCTCAGAGATGAGGAATGTCACAATTATGTAGTGGTGTTGAATTCTAAAGAAAAGAAAATGTAGTCAAGGAACCCTTACCATTTTAAGTCCAAACTTTGCTTGAAAAGTACAAGGACATAGTGAGTGATGGCACTCCAACTACCCTACCTCCTAGGAGGGTTATAAGTCATCAAATTGAATTTGTTCCAAGTGCCTCCTTGCCAAATAAAGAAGCATACAAGCTTACTCCATATTAGACCTTTGAAATGGAAAGACAAGTCCAAGAATTGATGGATCAAGGTTTGATACAAAAGATCATAAGCCCATGTGCATTCCCTATTGTGTTGGCATCTAAGAAAGGGGGGAAATGGAGATTATTTACATAGACTCAGGATCCATCAATAGGATTACAATCAGGTATAAGTTTCCCATACCTAGGATTGAAGACCTTATGGATTGTCTTGGAGAAGCTAAATACTTCACTATGTTAGATTTAAAGAGTGGGTATCACCAAATTAGGATTAAGGAGGGAGATGAATGTAAAACAACATTTAAGACTATTGATCTTCTTTATGAATGGCTTGTGATATCAATTTGGTCTTTCCAATTCCCCTAGCACATTCATGAGGCTCATGAATGAAGTACTTAAGGACTTCATAGGAATATTTGTGGTGGTGTACTTAGATGATATACTTATCTATAGAAAGACTAAGTATGACCATATCAAGCATGTTGAGGTAGTTTTGAAAAGACTCCATGAAGAGAACCTAGCCATCAACCTTGAGAAGTGTGACTTCTTCAAATAAGAACTTGTGTACCTAGGCTTTGTGGTATCTCAAGGAACATTAAAGATTTACAAGGAGAAGGTTTTTGCTATACTATGTTTTTGTGTTGGCATCTAAGAAAGAAAGGAAATGGAGATTATGCATAGACTCAAGAGCCATCAATAGGATTACAATCAGGTATAGGTTTCCCATACCTAGGATTTAAGACCTTATGGATTGTCTTGGAGGAGCTAAATACTTCACTATGTTAGGTTTAAAGAATGGGTATCACAAAATTAGGATTAAGGAGGGAGATGAATGTAAAACAACATTTAAGACTATTGATGGTCTTTATGAATGGCTTGTGATGTCATTTGGTCTTTCCAATTCTCCTAGTACATTCATGAGGCTCATGAATGAAGTGCTTAAGGACTTAATAGGAAGATTTGTGGTGGTGTACTTATATGATATACTCATCTATAGAAAGACTAAGGAGGACCATATCAAGCATATTGAGGCAGTTTTGAAAAGACTCCATGAAGAGAAGCTAGCCATCAACCTTGAGAAGTGTGACTTCTTCAAACAAGAACTTGTGTACCTATGTTTTGTGGTGTCTTAAGTAACATTAAAGATGGAAAAGGAGAAGGTTGTTGCTATACTAGACTAGCCAACACCTACCACATCTACTGAGGTAAGAATTTTTCATGGATTATCCCAATTCTATAGGAAATCATTAGGAATGTTAGTGGTATTTGTGCACCTTTTCTTGATACTATAAAGGGTGGAGCCAAGTCTAAGTTCAATTGGTCTTTAGAAGCTAATAAGTCATTTTACATGTTTAAGAAACAAGTAGCTACCCAACCCATCCTACAATTGCCTAGTTTTGAAAAATTATTCACTTTAGAATGTGATGCAAGTGACTTAGTAGTAGGTGGAGTTTTGAGTCAAGAAGGTAAGCTAGTAGCCTTCTATAGTGATAAACTTAATGAGACCAAGAAGACGTATTCATCCTATGACTTAGATCTCTATGCCTTAGTTCAGTGTCTTAGGAAGTGGAAACACTATTTTTTTCCCAAAGAACTTGTTGTGTTTATAGATAATCAAGCTCTTAGCTACATCAACACTCAAGAGAAGTTAAGCAATAGACACTTGAAGTGGATAGATTACCTTCAGGCCTTCACCTTCACAATCAAGCACAAGAAGGGGAAATTGGATAAAGTGGTAGATGCACTAAGTAGAAGGTTTAGGAAAATTCAAGAGATTCAACTCCAAAGCATTGGGATAGAGATTTTTAAGAACCTCTACAAGGAAGATGAGGACTTTTTTGAAGCTACAAAGTATGCAATGATTTTGAGAAACATTTTCATACAAAATTTTTATACTATACTTTTAAAAATGGTTTGCTATTCAAGGGTAACTAGTTGTGTGTATAAGATATCACACAATAACTTGTTCTTGTACCCTACTATGGAGAAATCCACCCACGTTTGTTCATTAACTAGTATACTCTAACCTTTGTTGAGCTAAGTCACCTTGTATGGGTTCACATGTGGTATCTTGGTTAGATTAAGCTTTTCAACTTTTTCACCTAATATTATATTATCAGTAGAACTTGAATCCACCACCACCTTACAAACCTTTCCAAGGATCTTGCATCTAATCCTAAATAGAGACCTCATATGCTTAGGTTCATTAGGAGTAGGTTATTTGATCAATATCCTCATAAACATAAGGTTCTCACCTCTTTCAAAATCTATGTGATCTACTTCATCATTCTTGAAGCTAGAGTTATCCTCTTGTACATATGTCACTCTCTTGTCATGATTTGAAGAAAAGATTTTTTTAGGGCATCTATATGTTGGGTGATCTAGTTGACCACAATTATAACACTTGATACTAGAAAAGTATTAGTTGTTTCTTTCTGATCCTCTACCTCCATTAGAACCTCCTTGGTTACCTTTTCCTCTAGTGTAACGTCCTCTAGGAATTCTTTTAGTGGCTTGCTCTGTGAGCTCGGTCTCACTTTGGTTCCTCTACTCATTACCCTTGCCTTGGTATCCTCCTCTTTATCCTCTCTAATTTCTACCCTTGCCTCTATCTTTGAATTTTTACTCCCCTTTCTTCCTATTCTTCTCTTCCAACTTTAGGGTTAATTGATGGACCTTTGAATAGTAGTATGGATCCATAAGCTTAGCTCCTCTTGGATATTCCACTTTAAACCACCCAAGTACCTAGCCACCTTTATTGGCTCTTCCTTGTTCTTTTTGGATCGAAGGCATAATCTCTGAGGCTCCTCTATATAAGTGGCCACATCCAAATCCCTTTGTTTTAGTCCTTGTCTCCTTTTGGGAGTTGAATCTCATTATCCTCTAGTAATAATTTCTCCCTTACTTTGGTTACCATGGCATTCCAATTGGCTATAGGTTTCTTACCTATTCTAACCCTCTTGTCTTAAACATATTTCCACCAAGTCAATGTTGATCCTTTGAGTCTTGACTTGGATAATTTGATCTTTTGTACCTCTAACACCCCTTCACATTCAAAATGGTTCTCCATTCCATCTATCCAATCCATCATTGCATCTATGTCCATCTTCCCACTAAATAGTGGCACACCTTCCAAGGCCTTCCCTCATACAGATTTAATAGCCTTAAAGAAAGGTTCTTCATTCAAGATAGTGTCTAGTCAGGGACAACATCTTCTTTTGCTATCTCCTTACCCCTAACATTTGTCTCTTCTTCCTTCTTCTTGGCTATATCAACAACTGCATCCAACTTTACCTTTACCTCTACTAAGGCATCTTCAAGGAGTTTATTATTCTGCTTTTGCTCGTCAACTTCCTTACCTAGCTCAACATTAGTCACCATTCTTGACTCGCCCATTGACTCTCTAGTAGCTACAGACCTAAAGCAAGTTCCTAAATCCTTAACTTGCTCTAATACCACTCTAATGTGACAACTAGTCTAGTTCCTACCCTAATTTCTTCTAGGGTCACCTTAGGTCTTTCACTTGACCTAATAGGGTTTTTAGTTACCTTATTCTCCTTAGGATCCTAACAACTAGTACCTAATCCATTCAACTAGTGCACACCAATTCAAAAGAACAACTCTCCATCACCATTCACCAAGATTGATTCAGCCTTTCCACTTCTTCACACAAAACTACAGCCAACCCTAAAAAATTAAATGGCACTCCAAATGGAGGAATGATCATCTAGGAATTCATTTGGATTCCCTTCAAGGTCCATAACTATAAAAAAACTTGAAACCTTAATCGAGTTCCAAAAATCATACAAGATTACACAAAAATGCTTGTAATATGGCTACAAGAAATTAGGCCTCCTAATGAAGAAAATCCCAAATAGCTTGAAAAAGTCCTTAACAAGGGGGGAAAATAAACCATTGATATAGACACCCTTTTCAAAGAACTCAAATATTTCAATGGTTTAGGGTTCTCAACTTGTATGTGTAGTATAACCATAAATTAAGCCTAAGACTAAGGGTTTTAAAGGTTTAATAGGATGTATGATAAAAGGTTTGTTTTTCACTCCATATAACTTTCAAAAAAGTCTCTCATTGAATTTAGGGCTTCACCACACCTTCTTTCAACACACTCCAAGATTTGGTTGAAGTATCTCAAACATTCAACCACTCAAAACACCTCTATCATATATTGTGATTCCTAGCCATCCATCACTAGCTTGCCTAGGGCATCACCATAAATATGCTTTCTTGGATTTCCAAGGCCCCTCCTGTACTGTACAGTATGTATAAGGAGTCATCTCCCAATTCCAAGAGGTCATAAAGATCCTATGGTGGGAGAGAGAGTTATGACTCCATTTTTCTCCAACACTAGATTTAGAACAACAAGCAATCAAGAACCAAAATAATTTATACAAGCAACTAAAACCTCAAAAAATCACAAACTAAAAATGTACAATCACAAATCAAACTCCTCTAACACTTCCAAAAACAAAAATTCCAAATCTAATCCATTAAAGTGCCAAAATCCTCAAAATCATAAAACTATAACCCATCCTAACTATTTTAGATAGCTATTTACTCATAACTACAAAGTTTCTCAAATACAACAAAAAGTTGTCAATATTGTCAATGACAACATTGACAATTTTTTAACAATTTTCACATCTTTGAGTGTTTGACCCTCAAACTTGATCCAAAGGTTTCCAAACCTTTCCAAAAATTATTAAATAGATTAAAAACATGTATTAAGGTCCTAAAAACACTTATTTGGCCATCCTACCCTTTAAAACACAAAGATGCATAATTAGACCTAAATAAGCAACTATGAGCAAATTAGACCTCAAGAGGCTTTCTCTCCTTAACCTACCTCATCCTAGGACTAGGTTAGTCCTATTATTCACCTAGTGTTTTGGTTAGAACCACTACAAGAAAAAATAACCTAGGAGCCCTAGGTCTTTCACAAGCCTACCTAGGTTCCCCTACACTAGTCTTCATGGGTATGAGACTTTGCTAGAAGGTCATCTACATAATCCTCCATAAATGTGTGCATCATGTCATGAAATATTATGGTTATAGATCATTGATATGTGGCTCATGAATTCTTAAGACCAAAGGGTGTGACATTCCAACATTCTAAATATTTGAGTAAAGCATCAATTATCTCATCATTGGGTGCCACAATTGGATTTTCACCCTTAGATACATCGCTTCTATTTGTTTCTATTTTTTTATTCAGACCTACCACAACATGGTTTGGGTTGCTAGATTTTTGAGGTGTTAGACCTCTATTCATATGAGTCAGATGATTGATATTGGACCCATTCGTAGGATCTTCCTTTGGTTCTAGCCTCAGAGATGGTTCAATTGCATTAAGGTATACAAAAATATCATGGTCAGTGTCAAAGTTAGAAATGTTATGAGGCTCAGTTGTATCCTAGTTAATAAGCTTGGGATGGATCAAGGATAATGACTTAGAGTATGGATATGGTTCAGTTGGGTTCAAAGACATGACCTCACTTGATGACTCATACATCATAACCAGTAACTCTATGACATGTACTTCTTCTAAGTTATCTATGAAACTAAAGTCTTAGAATTGCTCATTATCCTCATTTTTAGTTTCTACTAAAAATAAATCCAAAAATAGGGTTTGGAACTGGAATCCTTCATAGGTTAATTATTACCCTATGATGTAATATTAGGTGTTTTTTCTATATCTGCTTCTAAACCATTTTGGCATGAATTGCCTCTGTGTAGTGAAGGTGAGTCTAAGCTAGAAGTAGATTCTTGTGTTGTGGTAGTGTTCTATGTAGGAATTTGAATGTGAATTACATCACACTCTTTATCATGAATAGATTCCTCAAATAGAAAATCAAAATCCCACTTGGTGAAGTCATCGTCATCTTCAATATTAGTGGCATCCATGAACAGTACTTCTACAAGGTGTAAATCAGGGAAAGATAGATTTACACTCTTTATGTTAGATGCTTTCTAATCTATGATGTATTTTTCTTTTGGAACCCAAACCAAAGTGGAGGAGGAGGGACCTTTGTGTTTAGATTGAGACTTATCAATATGTGGTGGCTTATGATAGGGTGAAAAACCTTCATTTTCTTGTTCTGAATATCCTATTCCTATCTTCAATTTATTTGGCATAAAATGTGTTACTATTGTTTCAACAATACCTTTGCCCCTCCCCAAAGGACCTTCACCTAGGTAACCCATTTTATTCATTAATTCATAACTCTTTCCAAAAATCTAAGGGGAAATGTTAATTTTTTGTATCCTCTTGTTTTCCTCTTCTTTGATGTTCAGAGATGTATTATTTCCTTTAAAAAAATGTTTATTATAGGGTCTAGGAAGAGTAGTTGAAGTTGGTCTTCCATGATATTTAGGAGATAGTAATGGGTCAAATAAAGAAATTGAATATTTACCTACCCCTTGGCATTGCAATTTGTACTTTTATTCAAATTCTTTCATTAAACAACTCATTTCTTCATAATATTTTGTTTGGAGTGTCTTGGTAGCCACGATTTTGAGATGGAATAATTGGAACAACCCACTTTCTTGTTTCCCTTAGTCATTGCAAAAAAGTGGTTATTGTATTGATTGAAGGAGGTTAAAGCCTTCACTAGTATAGATTAGTTGGTGTTGCTTGTCGGGATGGTGATTTCTTCCCTATTACGAGGAACAAGGGAATTGCAATATTGCATGTAGTTTTGATCCTCGACTATGGTTACCTCTTGAAACATATATGGAAATTTTAAATATTGATGATAAGTAAAGGGAACCACTTGCATGTCATGGATCCACAACCTACCTAATAGGATGTTGTAAGTTAATTATAGGTCCAAAACTTAATAGATAGTTTCTTTCTCAATTGGGCCAATCCTTATTGATAAAATGACCATGCCCTTAGAGGATCTTTCCTTGTCATCATAAGCCTTGATTGTAATTTTTTCCTTGGGATCAATAGCATCTTTTTTATACCCTTTTTTTTACCAGGTTTAAAGTGTAGATGTTTAGACCAGCCCTACCATCAACCAAAGCTTTCTTTACTTTGTTTCTATGCACAAAGACTTCAATATATAATGGGAAGTTTTGTGGATGAATGGAGGGCATGTTTTCTTGTGCTAATAAGGATACATAATGAGGTGCAATGAGGTTTCTTACCATGTTTTGGAATCTGTTGACATTAAGATCATTTGGAACTAAGGGTTTGGATAAGATCTCTTTATGCTATGGAGATATTTGTAACAATTTAGAGATGGAGTTATGGGAAGGGGTTTTTAATAGCTTGTTAACCAAACTATATTTGGACATAGAAGATCTTGTGGTTTTTTGTTCTAAACTGGTGGTTGCCCCTAGCAGAACAACTTTAGAGGCTTGACCTTAGGTGATGGCATTCAAGGGTTGTTTCTTGTGCTTATTTTTTACAATGATAACATTGATGACATCATTGGATCCAAAGATCATGTTGATTTTATTATCATAATTATGGGCACAATTGACTTTATCATTGGAGGATGTGATCCAGTTATTTTTGGAAGATTCACCCTGCTCATGGCTCATGAAGGAATTTTTAAAGGTCATATGATCCTTATTATTACAAAGATTATGTACTTCATTGGTCCTATCATTGATCAGTTTTTGAATAGATCCCCTAAGAGCATTCCAATTATTGGTGAGATGCCCTCTATTTCAATCATAGGCACAAAAATGTTTTTCGTTCCACCATGAAGGTTTAACTTGTGGTTCATAGGGTTTGGCTTATGGTAACACAATAAGCTCATCAGCTAAGAGCATTTGCAATGCTCTTTCATATATTTCACCTATGGGAGTGTATACTCTAGGTGGGTTAACAAACTTATAAAATTTTGGTGGAGGGGCTTGGTTATATTGGTTGGGGATAGTTTATGTTGGAGGAGTAGTTGTGTTTTGGTAATAGAATGGATGAGCATGGTCTTACCTTTGTGTGTCTTGGTGAGTAGGCACATTGGTGTTATTGACATGTATATAGTGTTTATTCAGAGAGGGGTGAAGTTTTGGTTTAACATTATTTGCTTCTACCACTCCATCATTTATTCATTTGACCAATCAGATGAGTTGTGTGATTATGGGGAGTTATTGGAGAAAACTTTACCATCTTTTGATAGTTTAATGATATCATTGTTTACCAAGGTTTCTTCCACTTTGGCCTCATTTTCCAATGTGCTTTTAAAATATTTAGGGCCTTGAAGTTGTAGTCAATAATTCATAGCCTTGGAGAGGCTATTGATAAATATATAAGTTTTCTCTTTGTCTAGGATATCCCAATGATATTTGGCAAAAGTATGCCTCCATCTTTGTAAGAAAACTTTAAAAGATTCACCTTGAAGTTATTTTGTGTTACATAAGTTAATCATTATGACTTCTCTCTCAATGTTAGAGTATTATTCCATGAAGATGGAGGTTAGGTGATCAAAAAATCTAATGTTTGAGGGGAGTTTTGAGAGCCACTCCATGTCTTGTCCTCCCAAATTTCTAGGGAAGAGGTGCATCAAATAGGTTGTTTCATGCACAAATTCCATACTTAAGGTATATAATTGGTGAAGATGTTCTTGGGAATTGGATGTACCAAAATATTTTCCATATTTTTGTATTTACATATTTTGGGGAAAAGGTGTCAAGATGAAACTTCTATCAAAGGGGAGAAGATTTATCCTCTCAAGACTGAATTCAGTAGGTTGGATTTTTCCTCATTTCATCTTTTCCATTTCTATATGTAGGTCTTGTAGCTTTTGGGTGATGACCACTAAGGGTGAATCTTCTTGATCTCTTCTGAGGTTGGATATACCAAAATCTACAAGCAATTTTGCACCTTGTTGTGCCAATGATAAAAAGTAGTGTTCTTTATATAATTCAAGTAGTTTCTCCATTATATCTACAAGTTATGGGTTTTGTTGAAAGTCTTCAATCTTGACTCAAGGTTATTCTTTCCCTAGACATGGGATGAACCCATTTCATTAGTGGGTTCTAGATTATGTTGTTTGAATAGGGGTGGTTCTTCAACAATGGTGGCTAGCAAGAAATCAATGAGTGTTATAGGATCAATGGTTCTTGAGGATTGTGTAGATTTTTTTGTTTTCTTTTACTCATCGAGAAATCTTTTTGTTTCCTTTTTTTTAGCACTTACACTAGTTTTGTGTAATGGCATGAGATGTGAATAAAACCCTTTAATCCTTCTATGTTTTCATGATGTGAGGATGATTTTTTTTAGACCAAGTTATGATGAAGTATCAAACTATATTTTGAATAGTTTCTATTAATACCACTAGTGATAAGATCTAGCTCTATGAACTTGGGTGATGAAAGGATGTGTGTGTCCTTTTATATTTGATATGATGTATGAGGTTGGAGTGATGATGTATGTTGGATAAAATCCCTAGGTAAGATCATCTGAATGACAAAGGCTATGGAAAATTTGTGTCTTGATCTTAAAGATATTGGTCATTTTCAAAGTTCCTCATATTTTCAGAGTATTAAAGGAGGAAAAGGATATCCAAATATGCCCTATATTTTGGGGTATTTTGTGTGTAAGTAGCCACTATTTCACAAATTCTCTGAAATTTATACATAGAAGTGTTTAAATGTGCTATTTAATTATTTAGATGTTTTATTTCATTTTATGTCAAGTGCTCTTCTACAGTGTGGAAGCATTGCTCTAAATGCATATGCATTATTAGAAATATCAAATACATTTTTTTCTTGTCCAAATGCATTTCTATTATTCAAATGCATTTTTTCTTGTCCAAATGCATTGTTTCATTTAGGAGATGCATTATAGAAGTGCATAGATGCATTATTTCAGGTCTTAAATGCATTGTTTGAAGGTATATTGTACTGCTTGTATCTAATTTAGGGTTGGTTTGTACTCGTGTCTAAGTTAGCTTAAAGATGTTGTGATCTAAATTTATTTAACACATATTAAAATAGACACACTCAAGCACAACAATAAAAAGGAAATATTCCAAGCACAAGCCTAGAATTAAAAAAAAATGGCTTCCTGACAATGGCTTGATAAGGTTGGTGACTAGGGGTTTTATTGTTTATCCAAACGTCTAAATTTACCTCTCTATGAAAGGGAGCTTCCCACCAATGCGACAGAGGTTTGGTGCAATCTCTTTCAAGACTACTAGAGGAAGGCTATGTTTCAAATACAATTGGCTTGCATTCAATTAGGAATAAAAACTAGAAGGCTTTCCCTCTCATCAACCCTACTAAGGAAAATTATGTCTTTCTATGGCTGAGTAAACTACCTATGAAAAAGCATGAGAAATAGAAATTGAAAGTAGGTTCAGAAGTTTGACCACCCTTAAAGGGGTGAGAGCATATCCCTACTACTCCAACTTCTTAAACACAACAAACAAGATGTTCAATTACAAGCCTTTAAACTAGGAGAACAAGAGGCTCCTATTTAGTCTGTGTGTTTATTGATTCCTATTCACCCTTTTAGAAGATTTGGAATTCTAATAAATTCAACAAGTTGAGCACATAGGCTTAGTTATGAATAGGTAAAAGAGATAAATTCTTTAATTAAACTAAGTTGTTGTAAGAATTTGCCTTAGGGCAGAATTCACCCAAGACCAAGGAACTCAAACACAAGCACAACAGTAGACCAAAGAGAGTATGATTAGAATGATAATATATTCATTCAATATTCAATGTGAAAGTACCCTAGGAGTGCATCTATATAAAAGCCTCTGGAAATCTTCTAGAATGCATAGAAGTCAGCAACATGATAAGTAATACAACCAGGCACATGTCCACCAGATATGGGTTACCCTCCATTAAGCACGGGAGTAAGGGTGATGATGAGAAGATAAGCCTACAAAGGTGTAGCATGCAAATTAATGTTGTAGACAACATGTGCTAAAATGGGAGTGTGAATAACTATGTTGTCTACATGACAACTCAATGAATGATGCAAACTCCAGTGTTGACACCATGTGCTAAATTAGAGTTGCATTATTCTGTATTGTCAACATAACAACTCATGAGAGTACACAAACTCCTAAGTGTCTCACCTAAATAAATAATAAATTAATGCAATATAATAAAATAATGCATTAACCTAAGTAATATTAAGTAAAGTGTAAATAGTAAATACTTATTTACACCAACACCCTCCCCCCCCTCCTTAAGTGAAACTTAGGGGAATGCACTTGAGTTCAAAAAATCTAGGATGCAATGCATAATGGGTCCCAGCTACTAGGCCATGTAAGGTACCCATGTCCATAATGAAAATGCAATCTCTCATAAAGGGGAGAAAGAGGGAAAACCTCATGGGAAAAATCCTCCCCCAAAAAGAGAGATGAAAAAGCTAGATGCATGGATGGATGGAGTAATCAAGACCCCCCCCCCATTACAACATCCATCAAGTATATCCAATAGAGAAGTGTGAGAAGAACACTATCCCAAAAGAGTAAAATGTCCCCCCATAAGAGAGAAGAAAAAGAGAGACAAGATAGTCTCCCCCCCCCCCCCCCCCCCCCCAAATGAAGAGTGTCGATCAGTGATAGCTGCCCCAATGTAGAAGCTGATGCAAGATTATGTTCCTCACCTCTAGAAGAAACAATATTGTAGGTACAAATAAGATGCTTCCACTATCTATGGAAAGAACCCTGATGATCATCGATGCCCCTGAAACTTGCTCAACTATCCCTGTGAAGGATGAATGTAGAACCTGTCCCAAAGAATGTATTGTCTCCTCAACTAATAAAGAGACCTCTTGCAAAAAAAATTTACATAAGTTTCCACAATCACATCAACCTTTGAATATTGATCATGTAGAGAATGGACATGAGGGTTAGAGTGAGCCCTCGGAACAACTGAAGAAGGATCTTCTCCATCAAAGAGAAGATGTATATCATCAAGGATGTCACCCAAATCCACTATGTATGACTCCACAAACAAACTTGAAATATTTTCTATGTAGTCATCTTCTGTTGCTAGAGCTGGAAGACTAAGTATACCCTGCTTTGTTGTACCTATCACTATGGCAATATATGCATGTGGAGTATGTTGATTTCATGACCTCTTCCTGCAACTATCGATAGAACCCCACGTGTCTAAATTTGTTGAAGTGCTATCGTTGGTGTCACTATCAGTTTCCATAATGTATGATGTGCAAAGAGGATTAGAGGATAAGCTAGGTGAACTTTCATCAAAGTGTACATCCTTCTCCACAAATATCTCATAAGTCTCAAGATCCATAAGTATGTAAGCCTTAACATTATCTTCATATCCAATGAAAGTACAAGGCTAAGGTGATGGTGTCTTACATCCCCTGGAAGATCTATTTGCCCATGCAAGACAATCAAAGACTCTAAAATGACTCACAAGTAGTTGTGTGCCACACCATGCCTCAAAAGGTGTTTTTCTATCTAAGGCAGGATGAGGAGACCTATTAAGTATGTGATTGGCACTACTGATTGCTTTGACTTCAAGTGATGGATCTAGAGACTTGGCTTGCATAATGTAACTTTCCATGGACTTAAGAGTTCATATCCTTAGTTCTACAACATCTATCTTATGTGGACTAAATGTTTTGGATTTTTAAAGATCAATTCCCTCAAGTTTGAAAAAGTATTTAAGTCTTTTGTTCACATATCTGCTCTCATTGTCCATCCTTAGAACCTTGATGGCTTTCCTTGATTTCTATTCAACATGAGTCTTGAAGGCTAGAAACTTGTTCAACACTTCATTCTTGTTATGAAGAAAGTAGACCCAAGTATACCTTGAAAATTCATGAATGAAATTAAGTATGTAGTGACCCTAGTTGATTGATGTCACTACAAAAGGACCTGCTAAAACCATGTGAACCAACTGAAGAAAAATTGGTGCTCTTGAAGACTTCCCTTTCTATAACTTCTCCTCTAGATGCATATCCACTAAACCTATTGAATAGTCACCATGGGAAAAAAAAATTGTACGTAGACCTTTGACCATTTTGTTTGAGAAAAGTTGCTGAAGATAGCAGAAGGCAAGATGACCATACCGCTCATGCCATAATTACATTTGTGAATTTGATTGTGTTAACAAGGCTTATGAAGGAGACTTAGGCACAAAGTGGGAGAAAGAATACAACCTTTTGTCATGATTAACTTTCCCCACTGCAACCACTGAGTCATCTTTTAGACTATGCACCTTTACTGAGTTAGGAAGGAACTCAACTTTATGACCATCTCCAAGGTGAGTGATTTGGTAAATTGAAGGGAGATTAGAACTTAGGTGGGGAACATAGAGAACATATTTGAACTCTCCATTTTCCATTTTCCATTTCCACATTTCCTTTCCCTTCAACTTCCATTTTTGTATCATCTCCTACAAAGATGTGTAGTGCCTTAGACTACTTCAATGAAGAAAAATCCCCTTTTGAAGAACCCATATGATATGAGGCACCTGAGTCAAGAATCCATTCCTTTGAAGAATTTGAATTTTCCATGAGTGTTTGCCCTTTACCCTTTGAATCTGAAGAAGATCCTTTCCCCTTATAAGTATTAGGTAGTGGAACATTATGTTTCTTCATGATAGAGGTCAACTCATCAATCTTTTTATGATAACACTCATGTTCTTTATGACCCAATTTCTTGCAATAAGTACACTTTTTCTTGTCCTTATTATTGTCTCCCTTCTTATTTGAATTTGAAGACTTTCCTTGTTGATTTGATTGTGGTGTTGCCTTTTCTGCATCCTCTAATTTGTTATTCTTCCATTTCTTATTCTTGCCCTTTCCTTTATTTGAATATTGACCAACTAAATTTTGAGAACCCTCATTATTGGCCACTAATGCCTTTGACTTTGGAAAATTGAGAATCCCCATTGATTTCAACTTCTTTTCTTCTTTATCCAACAAATCAACATAATCATCAAAAGAGACTTTCTGATAGGTAGACCCTAAAGTAGTCTTTGAGATGTTATAAGTAGAAACAAATGTGGAGTACTAAGATGATAGCTTGTTATGTATGAGATAGATCAATCTGCCATGTTTGATAGGACTCCCACAATCATTAAGCTTTGTCCTTAGTTCATTCACCTTAATGATAAAATCTTGTATAGAATCAAATGACTTAGGATCTAAGGAGACAAGCTCATCTTCAATTTTGAAAACATCCTCTTCAAACACTTTACCATATAGGTTTTGGAGGGTATCCCAAGCTTCCTTGGATGTATGAGACTTCTGAATCTAATACATGATCTTATCATCAACCCCTAAACAAATATCACCTAGGGTTTTCCTATCCATTGTTTGCCAATTAGTGATTTCACTAGCAGATGCTTGATCACCTATTGGTTTAGGAAGGGTACCATATACATATTGAGAAACTCCTTTATGCATTAAATGACACCACATTTTAATGGACCATGTAGCATAGTTATGTATAGTTAATTTTGGAAACTTAAAATGTCCCATGATGTAGAAAATGAAAGAAAACTGCAGAAAAAAAAAAAAAAAAACACGACACTAAGAACACCCCCCCTTTTCACTAAATCAAGAAACACCCCCCCCCCCCCCCCCTCCACCAAAAAAAAAAGATGCTTTGAGCACTTTATATGTAGTGCGATTACAATGGCCACTTGTCAATTTTGGCTTTAGTGGACTTTTAATTTTTCTTTTTACAACCTCCTTATGGAGATCAAAACTAGAACATTACAATGTATCTCGAATATACAATAATTCTGAAGATATATCAAAGTATTAGAATGTAGAAAAGAACCTAATTCTAAAAGTGACACTTTTTTCCACACAACCCTATAATTTGATTATATATTTGAAAAATAGACAAAAAATAATGCACTTTCAAAAAAAATGGAACCTATTTTTGTGTCCAGATGAGCCCGTACTAAGCATTTGAAGTTGCAAAATGCAGGATTGAACAGGTATAGTTACCAAAAGATGCAAATTCTGACAAGTTTGTACACCAAAACTAGAAAAAAGCTACACCGCTAAAAAGTTTAGGAAATTCTACCCAATTTTTAAAAAAAATAGCACCTAATTTGGAGTTCGGATTACTGAGATATGGCCTCCCAAAGTTGGACTGCAAAATTAAAAATCAATCTAGAGAGGGGTTACATCAACAAAAGATGGGGTTAAATTTGATGGTCATATGGTCATCACAGTAGTTCAAATTTTCCCCAGGATGACGGTCAAATAACTATCAAATTTATGGTCGTATGATTGATGATATCAGTTAAAATAGGTCCCCTAGATGATGTCAGCACCGTATAGAAAAGTACAAACTATACAAATTTGTACAGCAAAAAATTGACATGTACTACTTACGTATGCTCTGATATATCATTTAGCTGGCACTGGCTATTGACATGGTAACTACATGGCAAACTAACATAGTGATGATGTGTTGGAGCTTATGTGTATTATGGGCGAGCTAACAGTGTCCACCATGACTGACAGGTGTGAGAGGACATGTCCTATCTAGAGATGCATGGCAGATGTGTGTTACCCACAAATACTATCATCACATGGATGAAGAGTGAGCTACTATGTGGAGGCAAGGACATGTGGTGGGTGCTAGTGACGTTGCATGGCGTGGTCATTGTATCATTGATTTTCATTTTTTAAGTGTTGATAATCTTCTATGAATGCCAAATTTTGGTGGGTTTAATCTCGCATGGGTTGTGGGAAAGCCCTTCATAGTATTTAAAATGTGAAGGTCATTGGCTTTAAAATAAAAGGTAGGTGTAAGGTGGGCCTTTAGCTAGTGAGCTTGACCGCTGGATTTGGATTTGTAGTCGTCAAATGATGATGAATGAAGCTAGAAATTTATAAAGTGCCAACCAATTAAATAGATTCCATAGAAGATTCCTCACAAATTCTAGGGCCAAGGTGTGACTACTTGGTTCTGCAAAAAAAAAATCTTTGCTAGCCTAACTGGGTGAAAAAAATTCTGAAAATACCCACAAATTTGAAAAAATGCACAGAATAAATTAAATTCAGATCTAAAAATAAATGCATAGATCAATTAAATGATCATATTCAGTTTGTAAATTGGTGCCTCTGGGTGCTGGTTTGCAAAAAGAAATTGCCTCATGATCAACTTTAGCCCAGCATAGATGAATTTATAGTCAATCTTCACCGAATTGACATCCTAAACATTATGGTGAGGTTTGATTTGGCTCTAGACACTCCTAATTTCTATAGATTCTCTAGATTTGGTTCAAGGTGCTGAAGCATGAATAGTCTCAAATGGCTATGTGAAGAGAATCTCCTCGAGCTCTAATACCATGTAAGAATTTTCCTTAGGGCAGAATTCACCCAAGACCAAGGAACTTAGACACAAGCACAATAGTAGACTAAAGAGAGTATGATCATAATGATGATATATTCATTCAATATTCAATGTGAAAGTATTCTAGGAGTGCCTGTAAGTAAAGGCCTCTGGAAAGCTTTTAGAATGCATAGAAGCTAGCAACATGATAAGTCATACAACCAGGCACATGTCCACTAAATATGGGTTATCCTCCATTAAGCAAGGGAGTAAGTGCAATGATGAGAGGATAAGCCTACAATGGTGTAGCACATAAATTAATGTTGTAGATAACATGTGCTAAAATGGGAGTGTGAATAACTATGTTGTACACATGAAAAGTCAGTGAATGATGCAAACTCTAGTGTTGTAGACACTATGTGCTAAATTAGAGTTGCGTACTTCTGTGTTGTCAACATGACAACTCATGAGAGTACACAAACTCCTAAGTCTCTCACCTAAATAAATAATAAAATAATGCAATATAATAAAATAATGCATTAACCTAGGTAAACTTAAGTAAAGTATAAATAGTAAATACTTATTTACACCAAGAGTTGTGAATCTTGAAAAGCCACAATTTAATAGACAAGAGTTTTAGGCCTACCTAATTCAATGCTAGGCACATTTTTAATTATCTTCACTCCTTTCCTGTGACTTCAATGACCTAGTAGTTCTTGTTAGGTTCAGAAGAGACCTGTGAGTAGCCAAAAATTAGATCTTCAAGTTAGATATGACAAATGTTAGGTCTAATTAAATGCATTGCAAGATCATTCAAATGTATTATAATATCTATTAAAAGTGCTAGATGAAAATGTAAATACACTAAAAGATATTGTGAATGCATTATAAGATGTTATAAATACGTTATTAGATCATGAAAATGTGTTATAAAACACTTCAAATGTGTATTAAGATAATTTGAGAGCATTAAAACAAATTTTAGAAGCGCTAAAACAAAAAAAATCTTAGATTTGGTATTTGTGAGTTCAAGAGCATATCTAAAAGGTTGTTACTCCTGTTACGAGTCTCCCCACATGTTGTTAAGCCTATACAAGTATGATCTGCACACACAAAAAAAAAGAGTAACACATAGATCTACAAGGATATTCAAAGATTATAATGAAAATTTAAAGAGCAATGAGGCTTTAGAACTCAGCCCCATAGTGGGTGCCAATTTGTACACGGTGGGATCGTGTATTCATGAGAACTTGGTGTAGAGTGCAATCATAATAAAAATGACCTAAGCTAGACCTAAGAAAACATTTCCAAATAACCACTCTATGAACATCTCATGTTTCGCTAACTACAACTACTAAAATTACTCTCAGACCAACATCTTAATGATAGTTCTAGAATGGGAGTATGCTATTAATGTAAATCTTGTGAATGTTTATATGAGATCTATATGAAAATGTAAGATAACAATATGAAAATGCTAAAATAAGTGCATGCATAATACTAAAAAGTATTAATTAATGTTAAATAAATACAAAAATGATGATAGAATGACACTAAAATGATATTAAATCTCTACAACATGATGCTAAATGGATGATCAAAATGATAGCTCTAATATGCCTATAGCATATGATGGTTTGCCTATAGCATACGTTGTAATTGATTTGAAAGTACATTATTTTCCTCATTTATCTAATTTTTTCTTTAATTTTTATTCCTTGATCAAAGTTCTTGCTCTTTTAGGTCTTTGCCAATTTTAGGGTGTATACAGAAACCATATTCATCTCTTTTATCCTCTCCCTTGCTTTCTCTCTTTTCAACATTCATATTTTTTTTCTTGATTTGGACTTGATAAAAAATCAAGTCCATTAGGGGCTTGGTTATTTCTTTGTGTCCTTAGTCTTGAAAATGTCATCTTATGATTGTTCTCTACTTTACTATAGGTTTAAGTTTGGCTCATTCTCTTGCTCAAGTGGAGATAAATTTACCATCTTAAAATGGAAACACCCATTAAAATGAGTGATTTTAACATGTTTTAGATTATCTTTGGTGATTTTCTATAATACATAAGCATTTATGCTCAATTTCATCTCTTTTCTATATTTCTACATAATTAATTCTTGGTTTTCTTCTATTAGAATATTTAAAATAACTAAGAAGGTAATCAGGGGGTTGAATCGATTATCCTCAGATCTAGATATACCAATTTAACTTTCACTAACTTCAAACACCTTAAACAAACTCACAAAACCACTCGATCCATATATCATATCATCAGCAACTTAACTTATTCATTCATTGCTTATCTCTCTATTCACTATATGTCAACTAACGGTAAATTAAAAAAATAGTAAATATAATACATCACACATATAAAATTTACACATTTTTGACATCAAGATTTAATGTGGAAACCCAATTTGGGAGAAACCACCAAGTAATATGCTACCACTTTTCACTCTTCTAAAGTGAGCTTGGTTAAGAGACAACCTTGTTAAAGGTTACAAAACACATAGTTAGGTGTGACCCTATTAAAAGATTTAGTCATCATGTTAGGAGTGGCCTGGTTAGAGGACTTTGGATCATTCCATTAGAATGTTACCTTTATTAAAGAATTTACAAAGTTACTATTAGGTCAACCTTGATTAAAGGATTTTCACTGCCACAATGGTTAGAAAGTAACATTGGATTTGATTTGTTTAAGATACAACTCACTTTGTATGTTTAGATCTCCATTTGACACATTTGTTGATTCATTGACTATACTTCATTATGATCTCCATCTTTGATCTTCTTGGCAACTCTTCAAGCAATCACACTTCACCTATCTTCTCACTTTTCCTCACTACTCTATTCTTTGTAGGTTTTCCAACAAATTTCCAATGAAAAATGAACCCAATTGTAGATCGTCAAACTACATCAACTTGGTTGTAGGACATCTTCCCAAGTCAACCTAGTCCTTTTGTCTCATATTCTAAGGAGATTTCTAGGTTTTATTCATTCATCTTTTCATTTTGTGATTCGTAGATGAATATTTAGATATAGTTCCAATCTACAAGTTCTATAGAAAATATACCTTTCCTCTATGCATTTCAAGTTGAGTTCTTTATATTTTATTTTGTTTCATATCTTTATCCTAGATTTACATCATTGGGTTAATTATTCTCACATGGTATCTAGATTTGTATTATTATCTCAATATCACATCTGAATTATCATATCAAGAGCCTAAGAGAGTACATTTCCTTATATTGAATCCCTGTTTATAATCTAAATTTAGTATTAGAACATTTTTTTTGAGTCCTATATGATTTAATTTGCATTAGAAGTGGAATCATATTTTCCTCTTTCCCTCACACATGCATATTTGAATCGCCCGATGTCCTGTAATGTGGAGGCCTACATCCTATTAGAGTGCTTCCATTTTACCCCCGAACATATATAAGATATATTTACTGATTGATTGGCTAAAGACACCTTTGAGTATCTCAGAGGTATGCTTGGGGTAATGGTCCCACCAAGTGTAGAGTAATTAATGTAGATTTCCATTAGCCCAATATATTGAAAGAATATTTATTCATATAGATGTGATACTTGGTAATACTCCTTGGGGGGCTGGTAGTAATGAGAAAAGCTAATTCTAGATCTCTTATGTAAAAAAAAATTCATAATAGTGTTTTTTGTACTTGACATATTTTTTGTTGCAAATTGGCTAGATCTAGTATAGATACTTTGATGAAGATCGTCATCAAAAGGGGAGAATTCCATAAGGTCAACAGATATTTGGCATATTGGAACCTTATCCATTGATATCAAAGTGGAGTAGTAGTGTATCGAAAAACTAAGTAAAGTGAAAGGGGGAGCAGTAAATTTGTGAATATTCATGTAGATGAGTTAAAGGTTGTATATGTTGAGGATATTTAGAAAATGGTATTAAGTTGTCAACAAGATACAAGTTAATTTTGGATTGATAGTTTTTTCAGCATATATTGTCATCAATTAAAAAGGGGGAGATTCATAGGAATTAAGGTCTTTGTTTGAACTTGGATTTATTTCTTTGATGTTGTATTGATTACTACTTTTATCATTGATGATAACATATATTTGTGTGATCATGACAACCACAAATTTTGTATATAATAGGTTGATTATTAGTACAATAAAGTTGGTATATGATATGATATGTTATGCAAGCATAGATTTATGTAGAAGAATGAGTATAGATATCTTGTCTATGTTTACTAAGTTTTATGTTTAGTTCTAAATGAGTTACAATTTTTTTGGTGAAGAATGGTTGTAGAGCAGTGTACATGGATTAATGCTAGAGATAATTGGTCATATTTTTGTTGTATCTTTTTAGCGAGTAGGAATTAATTTTAACAAGATTGGGATATGATAAAAGAGTTGTTTGTGTAGTTATGTTCAAGAGTGAGAAGAGTTTGGGCTATTCTTGAAAGGTCATTATTGTGTAATGTGCAATATATTTTACTGGCAAACAATAATATTAAGGAAGCATATAGTTATCACTGTAAAATGTAATATATTTTTTGTAACATATGGAAACTTTATTGTAATATTTTTAATGATGCTTGGGAAGGCTTGTATGCCTTAGCATGGTCCTATATAATTAAATGAACTTTAGGGAAGCCTTAACAAGCCAACCTAATTAATTATTTATAGAGGTATAAAAGAAAGTGATTTCCTTGGTTGAGATATTTTCATGTATGATATCTATAAGATCAGTTTATGTGGATAAAATATTATATTTTGGATGATAAGAGCAGTGTAGTGATAATGTTGGTGAGCTTCAAAGGAATGGTTTTAACAATGAAGTTGAAAATCATATAGTTCATAATTTTGGATGTATTTTCCTAAATATTTATTGTCACACTTGCTAAAGTGTTTAGGTAGTGGTTCTATTTGTTTCCTATCATCATTTAACATGTTTGGAACCTTCTAAAAAGGGTTCAAGGTCTCCTAATAGGGTTGTATTCTCTAATAGGAATTGTTGTACTAAATGCGTTGTATTTTTCTCCTAACAAGGTCACATATTTTCACAAGGAACTTATATATTAGAACATTATCTTGTGGGTACCATCCCCGCTGGATTTTTCTCTATGATCAAGGGAAGCCTTAACAAGCCAATCTAATTAATTATTTATAGGGGTATAAGGGAAAATTGATTTCCTTGGTTGAGGAACTATTGTGTATGATATTTATAAGATCAGTTTATGGGGATACAAGATTATATTTTGGATTATCGGAGTAGAGTAGTGATAATTTTGGTGACCTCCAAAGGAACAGTTTTAACAAAGAAGTTGCAAATCATATAGTTCACAACTTTGGATGTGTTGTCCTAAATATTTATTGTCACACTTGCTAAAGTATTTAGGTAGCGGTTCTATATGTTTCCTATCATCCTTTAACATGTTTGGAACCTTCTAAAAAGGGTTTAAGGTCTCCTAATAGGGTTTTGTTCTCTAATAAGAATTGCTGTACTAAATGAATTTTATTTTTCTCCTAACAAGGTCACATATTTTCACAAGGAACTTATATTAGGACATTATCTTGTGGGTACCATCCCCACTAGATTTTTCTCTATGATCAAGGGTTTCCTTAGTCAAAAAAATTATTGTATTATGGGGTATGGTTTCTTATTATTGTGTACCATTATTTTAATTATTGGATATCAAATTTATAAGTTTGGTTTTAATTATATTTTGTTATAACTGATTCACCCCCCTCTTAGTTGCGTATGAGATTTACTTCTTAATAGGTTCTACCTCTCAAATCTTCATTAAATTTAATTCTCTCATGGACAAAGTGTTGCATGAGGAAAATGTTAAATTAAAGAATGTTGTTATCATTATAGTCATTTTAGATCCTAGTTAGATACCATCTAGGAAACTTTTGAGTAATTAATTGCAATCAATTTGGGTAAAATAACTAGCGCTCCATTTCTCACTTTGTAGAATGGTGCAAAGAGGTTTGTTTATCATCAAGTATGCATGTTATCAAAATAAAGTTGTTAAAAATCAATAATGGTCCATAGGTCAAGAATGTTTTTCGGCCATCTCATAGGCCCCTTACGGTAACTATGAAGAGGTGGCTAACTTATTATGGCCTAGATGGGTTCCTATTCACTTTTTCTAAAGGTTTTATGTCCTATTCTAAAAGGTTTGGAATATCTAAGTAGTGTTGTTTTTATAGATAAATTGTCTTCCCTTCTCCCTCATATGGATGCTAGATTACTCTTAGATATAAAGCCATAAGGGGGTATTCTTAGTAAAATTAATATTAAACTTGATGATAATATTGTTTTATGCCATGTGGAATTCCTTGGGGGGCTTAATGAATGTTTTATTTTCATAAGAGAAGGAAATTGAAGGAGGAGATTCCCTTTGTTAAAAAAATTCCAAACATATTCCCTCTACTAGCATTGTAAAAAACCATCCTAATAAATCTAACCCTAAGAGCTACTTTAAGAAAACTTAGGACAAACCCCCTTAGATAATTTTAACCCTTAAGGAAAGGGATTTAATTAATATGATGGTAGGAGGGACTGAGCAATACCTTACACTTTCATCCTCCTAAAAAGGTGATATATATTGATGAAACTGTATTTTTAGTTGTAGGTTATCCTCCCCCCACCTATCATAGAGTTTCTTTGGTATCACTGGAGTCAACATTGACTCTATTTAATTAATTTTTGCATTCTAAATCCATCTTTCTTCATCTTCTTAAGATCATTTGTCTAAATCAAGCCTATGAGATTTCCTCCCCTACTAGCTCCACTAAGAACAAAATTTATAATGCTCAACATTTGAGTATAGACACAATGAAACATTTGTTTGAGACTCATAAAATAATTAAAAACCAAGTGAATAATGAGAACCCCATGTATAAGTGAAACTCTATATCTAAGGATTCTCTCCATAGTTCCACTCTCCCTTCCCTATTAGGAATAAGATAATCACTTGGGTAAGGGGGATGAGGCTTCAAAAGATAATGTGATTGGGGCCAATTATGGCGAGCTCATAAAAGCTAAGCAATGTGCAAATACCAATAACACACTTCTTAAATTTTAGGATGATACTTTTAACAATGGTGGTTAAGATAATAATGGTAACGCCCTTTGAAGGGATTTTGTGGGACTATATAAAATTGAGGATTTTGCCTCCTTTACTAAACCATAGTCAAAGGGATAAGGAAGAGGTCATTACCTTTAACCAAAAATTTGAGGTATTCGCTACTAATAAAGGGAGTATATAACATATCACCCTTTATAGGTTTAAATTTTGATGTAAATAAAAATGTTATTATTCCATACATGAGTGTTGTTAACCCAAATGATATAGTTGATGTGTTATAGAAATGTGATGTAAAAGCTAATAAAAGGAAACCCATCACTAAAAATAATAAGAGAGTGGAGAGGGATCTTTCCTCCTCAACAAGAGAAGAACATACCTATGAATTTAAAAGACTTAGGGGAGGCCTAATGTCTCTACTAGGGGAAAGCCTAGTGGCTCTATTGGTAGTAGATCTAGATTTGGGGTTTCTAAAACCAAGTTTTCTAAGTCCTATAAGATGTTTTTGACACCTATGGATACTAGACCTTAATTGAGTATGGAGATAAATTGTATATGATGGAATGTAAGGGGATTAAAAACCCCTAAAATAAAATATATTAACAAATTGGTTCTATGATCTTAAAATACATTGGTATTTGTAATGCTATAGGAGGTTAAATTTGTACAATTTACTTCAAACATCAATATTAAGAGTATTTTTAAGCCTATAAGCTATGCTCTACTACAATGATAGAAAAAATGAAGTATCAAGATAAACTTAGTCACCCTATTTCAAGATTCACCTCTTTCAAGCAAAAGCCCTATCTGCAGCATCCCTTGGAGATCAAAAACAAATTTGCAGCACTTTCATAGCAAAATTTGGATCAAAAAGAAATCCACAATTCAGACCAATATAAATTTGATTTGATTGAAAGGCAACAGACCAAGCAAAATTGGGAAATTCACAATATTCAAACCCTAAAAAAAGAAGATGGATGGCAATCGGTACACATGAGAAGAAAGAGATTCCAAATCAGGCAAGAACAAAACAAATAGGGAGAAAAAATTCAGAAGCAAAAATCCTTTTATCTTCAAACCAAATATGCATTAGAACTGGAGAATAATCATAAAACCAAGCCAGAAAAAATTTGCATCCAAAAGGAATAGCCAGAAAAGCCACGATGGATTTCAGAAGTCAATGCCATCCCTCTAGGGCAAGGCATGGGAAAATTCTCTAAAAAAATGAAGGCCCCACTTATGCATGCATTGGAAAAGAAACTGTGACTTATCAATCCCACTAAAGAGAAATTATTGTATGTCCCGCCGTATCAAAAATCAAGTCAAACATAACCCCAAGGAAGAACATTAGGAAGGTCTCAGCAAAATTTTCCAGAAAAAAGCACAAAATGGGATGAAGTAATCATCAGTAATACGTATAGTGAAAAAAGATGGGCGGATTGCAAGGATAAGGGCATCTACATGTATTGGAACGGTCCATTAAGGAAAAGTTCCAGGCTGGTAGGTATGATATCTAAGATCTGGGGCAACAAGGTAAGTACTCTTAACTCATTTACAAATAAATTTTGGTTCATTCTATGTCAAAATGCATAGGACAAAAAGGAAATTTTGGAAAATTATTTTCTATTTTATAGAGGGCACCATATTAAATTTCTAGATTGGAAACCAAACTTTAACAAAAACCACATTAAAAACATTGAAACTATCAAATGGATGGAGAACATAGAAATCCCATCAGAATTAATGGAGGAAAATACTATTAAAAGAATCAGTAATTTGTTAGGTACTGTAATTGGAATTGAAAAAAATTGAAACAAAACCAATAAAATTAGGATGTTGGTCAAAACTGATCAAAATAACTCGGTCAACAAGAAGATCATCACAAATAGATCCATATACAATTTAATCTTCAATGAATATTCAAGATAAATGCTAAAAATTGTAGATGTAGACTTCACAAAAATAGAAGATACTTTCGTTAATTGCATCACAAGGAATAGCTAATCAACAAAAAGTTAATTAAAGAAATCATCATGGAAGACAGTCAGGAGGATGAGGTTTCAAATATTGCAGAAAAGGTATTAGAAGAAAAAAATCTTGAAAAAATTGGTATAGCTATGAATCAGGAAGGTATGAAGACACCAATTTGTGGAAAACTAAAACAAAAACGTGGCAAGAAATCATTAAAAGAACTCAAAGAGGTTGCAGGGCAAGTAAAGGATCAAATAGTGATAATGGATGTTCTTCACATTGGGAAGGGGAAGTTCCTTCCCAAGGAGCAATGAAAATCACAACCTGGAATGCTAGGGGCCTTAATGCTCCTAGAAAAAAATGCTTATTAAAGCGTAATATTACCTTATTTGATTCAGTTATTACATTATTACAAGAGATTAAATTAAATAAAAAAGAAGGAATAAAGTTGAGCCAAAAATTAGGGAAATGGAAATCAGAATTTTAGTAGGCACAAGGGGCCTTAGGAGGACTAGGTATAATATGGAATCCCAGATTAATCAATATCAAAATATTCTCACCACAAACAAATTGGATGGGAGCTAGAATTGTTAGTACAAAATCCAACTTACAAATTGTTATAATCAATGTTTATGGACCAACACCTACAGAAAAGAAACTTGTAGTCTGGAATGCGATCAGCACCTTCATCAACTCTTTACCCCTAGAAATAGTCATAATAGGAGGAGACTTCAATGCAGTATCAAGTAAGGATGAAAAGTAGGGGGGTAGTAACCAAAAAAACAAAGCAATGGAAGATTTTAAAGCTTGGATCCAGAAAGACTCTCTTATGGATATAAAAACAAAGAATGGTATATATACTTGGAATAATAGAAGAAAAGGATAGTATTATATAGCAGAAAGACTGGATAGATTTCTTTTAAAAGGAGATCTTAGCACGAATAATTTGATCAATGTAGAAATTCTACCCATGGTTGGTTCAGACCATTTCCCAGTGCAAATGGAAATCAAAGAGCAGTTTGAACCTAGCAGAAATCCCTTTAAATGTGAAAAAATGTGGTTTTTGGACAAAAACTTTATGGATCAGATTAGAGATTGGTGGTAGGAGGATCAGTTTGAGGGTTCAAAAATGTTTTGCCCAGTCTCCAAACTTAAAAATATAAAACAAAAAATTTTAACATGGAACAATCTACATTTCAAAAACATCTTTAAAGAGAAACTTGAATTAGAAGGAAAAATGAGTAAATTAAATGAAGAGATTCTAATAAAAGGTATGAATAAAAAATCATATCAACTGGAAAAAGAATAGCTCATTAAACACGAAGAAATTCTAGCTAAAGAAGAAATATTCTAGAGGCAAAAATCCAGAGAAAAATGGCTCCTAGAAGGAGATCGGAACACAAAAAAATTTCATAACAGTACTATAAATAATAGAAACTATAAAACCATTTCTAAAATCAGGAATCCAAAGGGGAAGCAAATTGAGAATTCAGAATAAATTGTTGAAATATTCACCAAATATTTCTATGATACTCTTAACAATTTTGAATCATCAGATAAAGCTACTCAAGAAGAGTTGTTAAGATACATCCCTAAGTTGATATTCGAAGAAGATAACAAATTTCTTAACAAGCCCTTTACCCTTCAAGAGGTGAAATCGGCACTGTTCAGCATGAAACTGGATAAATCTCTGGGTCTAGATGGCTTCCAAGCCTTCTTTTTTCAATAGTGTTGGGACATTCTAGGAGAAGAGTTGCGAAAAGCTTTAGAAGCTACACGAAAGGGAGGAGCAATTTTAACATAAATCAATCATACATTGTTAACTCTCATTTCCAAAAAATATGAAAGCGTAGTGCCAGGGGATTTCAGACCTATCGCGTTATGTAACACTATATATAAAGTATTTTCAAAGATCCTTGCTATTCGTCTCAAAAGCTTTCTTCCTAAACTCATATCAGAAGAACAAACTGGATTTTTCCCTGGCAGATCCATATTAGATGGCATATCTATTATATAGGAAACTATCCATTCAGCAATTAAAAATAAGGAACCTTGCATGTTGCTTAAACTAGATATCCAAAAAGCATATGGTAAGGTAGATTAGAGATTCCTCTGTAAAACCTTAGAGGCCTTCGGCTTTTCCAAACAATGGATTAACATTATTTTCCAATGTATATCAACTCCTACAATTTTGATTCTCATTAATGGAACTCTGGAAGGTTTTTTTAATATCTCAAGGGGTATTAGACAAGGAGACCCAATATCCTCATTCATGTTTATAATAATGGCAGAAGCATTTGGAAGGGCAATCAAGGCAGCACAAGAGGAAAGTAAAACCAAAGGAGTGAAAGTCACAAATAATGTCGACAACACTACCCATCAACAATTTGCTGACGACACTATACTTACTGGAACTAGCACTTTACAAGAGACAGAGCAAATATAAAACATCTTGGAAACATACACCAAAGCATCAGGGCAAATGATCAATGCTAAGAAATCAGATATTTATTTCCTAAATACAAAGACAGAAGTTGAAAATCAAATTTGTCAGAAATTAGGCTTCAAAAAAGGAAATTTACCATTCAAATATCTAGGGATCTACCTTGACAAGAGTATGATTTCAAATCAGGGATGGGAACACATTCTTAAGAAAATTGATAATCATACTGAATCCTAGAAAGGAAGATGGTTAGCTAAGGTAGGAAGGATAACAAAGATCAAAGCAGTCTTAGCAGCTACCTCATCCTACCAACTTTAATGTTCACATTTGCCCAAAAATATCAATGCTAAATTGGAAAGTAAACTACGAAACTTCTTTTGGAAAGGATTAGAGGACAAGAAAAAAGAAACCTTAATTAGCTGGAATAAAATATGCAAACCAAAAGAATTTGGTGGATTAGGAATAAAAAACTTGGAATGGTAGAACAAAGCACTAGGAGCCAAACAAGTTTGGAGACTCTACCAAGAAAGGGATAGGAAATGGGCTAGAATAATTTTTAACAAATATCTTGACCCCTTAGATAAAACATCATTATTCAAAACCAAAGCCCTCCCCAAGGGTTCAGTAGGATGGAATTTTATCATACATAATTGTAGTTTGATCTCCAAATACCTCACTTGGGATATAGGGAATGGAGAAGAAGCATTGTTTTGGGAAGATTCATGGGATGGTAACCCCCTGCTGATAGGGGTAGAATTATCTCAAGAAGAAATATCTACCCTCAAAACTTTATGCGGAACAAAAGTGAAAGATTATTTAGAGGAAATTTACTCAGATATGGGTAAAAGTTGGAAATGGAAATAGTTATCAAATTGCGATATTAACCAAGAAGACAAAGAGAAATTGGAAAACATGCTAAAAAATAGAACCATTATACTTAAGAATAGGGAAGACAAGTTAATATGGGTAACCACTAAAGATGGGATATACAAAGTTAAATAAGGACAAAAAATGATCACAAATTTGTAGAAATGGGAAATAAGTTCCCTTCCCCTGAACCTATGTTGGGACACAGCTGGTCTCCCTAAAGCAAGCACGTTTCTATGGGAAGCCTTGCAAAAGAGAATATTAACAACTGATAGAATTCAGAAAATGGGATTTGAAGGACCATCTAGATGTATTCTTCATAAAGAGGATGAAGAAACTACATAACACCTCTTATATACATGCAAATTTTCTCAAGAATGTTGGCGGTGGCTTCAAAGTAAATTTAATTGGTCCTCCCTGTTAGTAGGAAGATGGGTAGATCACTTACTGGGGTGGCCTAAAGATAATCAAAAGAAAACTTATGGAAAACTTTGGAATATCTCTCTGGCCATTTTTCATTGGGAAATTTGGAAAGAACGTAATTCTCAAATTTTCCAAGATTAATGTCTATCAAAACAAGCCCTATTTACAAAAATAGAAGTAGCTATTTCGGAAGTAATGAATAGTGATCTCAGAAAGAGACCTAGAGAAGAAGGATCTTTCTCTGAATGGGATGCAGAAATAAAAAAATGATGGCCTTTATTAATCAATCCTCCCCTCTACTATAAAAAAAAAGAATGATTTAGCTAGACTTGAGTGTAAATGGGAACCTCCCCCTCTAGGATGGATTAAGCTGAATTTTGATGGGGCTTCAAGAGGAAACCCTGGGAAAGCAGGAATTGGATGTATTATAAGGGACGAATCAAGCAATTGGATTATCAAAATATCCAAGTCTCTAAATAAGGTATCAAATAATATCGCTGAACTTGAAGCAGTAGAAGAAGGTATCAACCTATGTATTAAACTTAAAATCAAAAAACTTATTATAGAAGGAGATTCCAAAATCATCATTAATGCTCTTAGGAAAGGAAGTACCCCAAACTGGGTGTTAAACTCCAAACTAGAAGCTATTAACAAAGCTCTTTTAACATTTGAAGAAATAAGATATGTTCACATTTATAGAGAAGGTAACAAAGAGGTGGATATATTAGCCAACTTAGGTACAGATGGCTTTAATACATTAGAATTCAATCATAACTCTAAACCACTTTTGATAGCAATATAATCATTTTCCTTCAAGCTCCGACGAAGATAGTTATTCCACACATTTTGGGGTAGAGTACCAAGATTACAAAATCTCTCACCTAAGTATTTCCATCCTTTCTAAATGATGAATCAGCAAGGAAATGTTTTGTTCCCTTGGATGTCATCGCCATTATGAGGTTTCCAAAAAAATTGATTCCACCTATTTATTCAAGGAACAGGGGTTACTTTGTCATTCACCTTAGTTTGTGTTTAGTCTCTTTCAATTAACAGATAGCAGTATGCTCTGAGTGTCATGGATACCAACATAAGTTTGTTTCATGCATTTGAAAAATGCACCATGGCCTTTTGTGGGCCGGTCACACAAGAGCATTGGAATCGTCTGTTAAGGCCCATAGATGATATGAGTCATGTAGTAGTCAGCCGTGTTTTAGGAGAAGGGGTTTTTAGCTATGAATACTCATGGAGGACTAATAGCAACATCGTTGGGCTCTGGGTAGGATGTCTGGCTAGAGCTAGGGTAGAAAAATGGGATATCATTAGGATTTACCCATAATCTTTTTGATCAGGTTGGCAATGGAAAAATAGAAAATTAGTAAAATTCTTCGATATTTTTCTATGTCTCAGTAAACTGCATTTTTGAAGGCCTTAGAAGCATTTCTGGGACAATCTTCCTCTTTGGAAAGCTGGTCAAAAACTCTAGAACCAAAAAGGGGACATCAAACCAAGGTTAGATGTCCCCGACATCTAAACTTAGATGTCCCATTTTTGGTTTATCTAAGGTTAGATGTCCCCGACATCTAACCTTGGTTTGATGTCCCATTTTTGGTTCTAGAGTTTTTGACTAGATTTCCAAAGAAGTAAATGATTTACAAATTGGAGCTAGGACTAGAAATTTATGCCTTATCCAAGTGGACCTATTTTTTTATATATTTTTTGGATAATCTTGGTAGTTTGAATAAGTTTATTTGTATTAAACATTCAATGACTCTTCATTTTTATTTCCAAGGGGATTCTAGTGACCCTTGTGATCCTCCATATTTGTATAAACTCATATTTCGAATAGAATGGAGTGAAATTTTTTGGTTGGCAATCTTATTGTTCATTATTATTGTTTTTCAATACCGCAGGTTTCACACCAGGTATTATAATCTGAATCTTTAATTCAGATCACTTTTTGACCTTGTTGGTTAGTTGGGTTGGAAATTGTTGTTGCAAATATTAACGCATGGCTTTGCATCCCTCTTCCTAAAGCCTACATGGAATTTGATGTGAACAACCCTGAAATTGGAAGAAGCCCTAGACGCCCTTGCATGGTAGTCAAAGACAATGTCCATTTTTTTAGAGAATAGTCGCGAATGGAGACAAGTATCAACTTTCGGTTAAGATGAAGGGGAATTTTTGAAGATCATGAAAAGGATTGGTTAACAACTTACCTATGGATGTATGATGCCTATATCCATCCAGATGTGGACTTTAATAATCTGGACAATGTGGAATTTTGCTTGCCAAACTATGACAGAACTAGTAGGGGAAGATCAAAATTCAAGTTTCCGCCAGGTTCCAAAGCCACCAACCTGCATGAAGCTATAGAAATCATTATGGTTTTTAAGATAGAATAATATTAAGATGTTAATGGGTCATTTGTATAATACTCTGACCCAAATTTTGGATTTTAGCGATATTTAGTTATGGATGTTAAGTAGATAACAGATCTAGCAGATATTCGGCCAAAACTGTTAGCAAGTCATATTTTAAAATAATGTCCATATCAAACTTTTTGAAAAAACTTATGTTTCTGTACATATTAATCTATAGTAATGAAATGACTTTTAGAAATAATTTTCTTCAATATCTGGATTGATTTGATCATGATATTTTGGATCCACTGATTTAGCTTCCAATCTATGATTGTTTAAATTCAGTCTTTCATTTCCTGGTCTCTCATACATACATGAAGTTTGGGGCATAAAATTTCAAAGATTGGGTGCCCTTCAACAATATCTTTCAGTCATTATGGCTTCCCCTCTAGATTCGAGTGAAAATATAAGACCTAGCTTTAATAAATTATCAAGTTTTAAAATCTATATGAATTTAACTTATGATTAGTTTAGATTATTTAATAAAAAATCTAATCTTCAATCATAAATCATTTCAATAGTATATTAATTAACTGAAATTAGAAGTTAATCTTTTAAATTTAAAAAAAAAAAAAACATAACCAATATGTATTATCTAAATTTAATTAGTCTCCTAATAAGACTTATTTTTCAGTTAAAACTTAATATGGGCCTCCTGGTTGTACAATGAGAAATAATTATGTTGGTTTTGTTAACCCTTAACAATTTGATGTTTATGATGACTAAAGACAGATTTTGTTAACATCTATACCAATTTGGAGCTTCGAGGGAAAGGCAAATTATAGATATGGATATTATAATGGAGCTTACACTGGGGTATGCCCCTTTTACTAATGTATAATATAGGACTGAAGTCTCAGGCAAGACTGGAGGTTTTCTTTACCTGTTCTTTCCTACTAGTGCCTATCAGAACGGGGGATCTATTTGTAAATTATAAATTTAAATTAATAAAGATAATTATGGCCATGGCCGTTTACCGATCAAAAAAAAATATTAAGAGTATTTTTAATGATTCCTATTACTTCACTGGTGCAAGATCACCTAGAGTTTGGGCTAAACCTAACCCATTTTGGCTTATAAGTGACCCTAGCCAATTCAATGAATAAGAAGGGCTTAAAATAGGTACCATAGGTGTTTTAAGTGGATTTATGTGGTTAATAGAGTGTGTGGGAAAAGTTTCCCAAGTTTGGTAAAAAGTTTCCAATGGTTGACAATAAGTTGAACTATTGTGAAAAATGGGTCATGTAGGCTAATTGACCTTGAAATGTATGAATTTTGTTGGATTGATAATAGATAGGTTTTAAAATGTGTATGTAAGTATTTTTTACTAATTAGAAATCTCATGACTTGCAATAGTGTAAAAGTGCAAAAGTTGATAAAGTTGTCAATAACAACATTGCAACTTTGTAATGTTGTTAGGACAACATTTTCCAAAGAAGTGAAAATTGATCAAGAAGAATTTGGAGGTCAGTTCCAATAGTTGGAACATGAAGAATGAATAATTTTAAACCATCCAAGGCCTATATATGGGATTGGAAATTCGTATGAATCAATTTTACATAACAAACCTATCAATTTTACTACAACTCTTGTCATAGTATGCTTGAAACTCAAGCATCTCTACCTTAATGGATTGATTTGAGGATTTTATTATCATTAATAGTTAGGGAATTTCATAGTTCAATTATTTTTATTTGTAAGATAAAATTCTCCTCTTTATGACCGGTTCACTAGTCTATACAGAGTTAGGCAAACAAAATTGGATCTAGCATGAAATCCCATGGTGAAACCTTCATGGGCACTTGGGATGTGGTAGAGTACTTTGTATATAGTGTAAATATGCAATTTGAGACAAACATACATAGTCTTGATATTTTTACCACCTTTCCTTATGCAATTTTCTCAGTACTTGGCTAGGAGTAAGAGCAATAACAATAAATATATAGAAGGCTTAATGGATTGGCAAGGGAAATCCAAGGTCATGAATGTGAAGGTTGGAGTCTAAGGGACATGCATTGTGAAGGCTTTAGAAATTTGAATCTAGTTGATAGGTGTTTGATCCAAAAGAATCCATTATAGACTATTAAAGATTGAAACCCTTGTTATTAGGCATGAATATATGAATGGGTCATACGGATGCCTTGAGGGTCTGAAACCTTAAAAATCTTGAAGTTTACTAAAAAGGGTATCAGGAAGTGTGATGTGTTTAGAGGCTTACTTTTTAAGATTGATACATGCATTTTCAACTTGGTCCCCTTAATTTTTCATGGTGTTCAGAAAATAATATTAAAAAGGAATGTTGTACCTTCAACTTGAATCAATTGGTTCAAACATTTAGAGTAGCTCATTCTCATGTCGAGAAGCTTTCTTAAGTTTTGTTTTTTATCGAACCATAACCTTGAACTTGAACCCATGAACCAATTGGTTCAAAGGTTCAAAGTTAAAAGGTTCATTTGTTTTTTACTTATACACCTGACATGAAGTGTTTTGTTTCATAGTGGACCCTAGTGATCTTACTTGAAGTTGAACTTTGAACCCCTTGTAGTTAGTTCAAGTTCACAGTTCAATGTAATGAGTATCTTCCTAAGTCATTTTGAATTTATTTTTAATTACCACTTTATACAAATATATTCTTGGTGGAGTGAAATTGAATCTTGAACCAATCATTTTATGCTTTGAGAATTCAAATTTCACGAACTTATGAATTGGTTACCGATACATGCATGGTAGAATGGAGATAATCTTTCTATGAAAGATGAAAAGATGTCTATTTAATGATAATTGGTTAAGGTGACTATAGAATGAAATGAAATACATGCAAAAGTGAAGGCACTCATTAATAAATAAGAATCCCTTACCTAGCAATACTTTTGTTGATTATTTAGTAGACTTGTCCTCTAGGTATGTACTACCATAAAACTCTCTTTTTTTAAATAAATGCCATGATTTTCTGAAAGAAGAAAGTCTAATGCATCTAGTTAGAGTCAAAAGTGAATAGCAACTAGGGTTTGTGTTAAAATATTTTTATGAATCTAAGAACATTGAGTCTACATTCCTTACCAAAATACTCTACTTTTATTTTCTTTTAGTATTTTAAAGTTAGTTTGGTTTATTTCCATATCATGTTTAGTTCTAGAAGTTAAAATTAACACATTTACATGATCACCCCACACTCTAAGTTACCAAAAGAAAAGAAACCTAGACCTTTAATAAGTCTCTTACTAGAACTACAAGGCACACCCCTTTTAGATGAGGAGATTGAAGAGGTGGTGTCTAGGTCTGAAATAATGTTCAACTTGGGTCGATAGCTAAAAGAGTGTGAAAGTGGACTAGTTCAAGTCAATGGTTTTCTTGAAGCCATTTCTTATCCTAAGCTAGTGCTAGACTATAGGGATAAGCATGACTCTACTGAAAGGTGTATCTGGAATGAAAATGGTGAACTCTTGGTGTATGTAAATTGTATCACTATCATAGGAGCCCTAAAAATTCCACCCAAAGAAGAGTGTGAAGATTGGACTATCAATTTATCATACTCATAATTTATGACCAATTATAAATATTTTAACAATGCTATTGGTAAGAATTGGTTATTAGAGTTGAAAAAATGTGGCTCTCACTTGTCGAGACCCCTAACAAAGGAACATATGATACCAAAAGTTAGGGATGTAATAATTTTCATAAATAGGGTAAAGGGGAATAAGCATGCCTTCTTGAAGGAGAACTAGGTGTGTTTATTCATCCAAGTTGTTCTTGATGAAGTAAAGCTCATTAATTAGGCTATAATCATCATAGTCAGGCTTCTTGAAGAGCTTTCTTAGGTATCAAGATTATACATGTCATCTTATCTATTCTATGTTCTATCTTGCTACATACAATAGGAGGTTTTTCCTCACAAAATTCGGGTAGATAACATGAATATATATGATTATCACCCATTTTTGCAAAAGAAGAGAAATTCTAGAGATTTTTTAAGAGTTTGAGACACTTTTCACACTAAGTTAGTATTTGAGTTATAGGGGAAAGAAAACAAAAGATTGTCTGAAGAAGCTATATAGTTGATCACAATTAATGGTAGCTACTTTACATAGTTTCCTAAATTTAGTTACCTAAGGGTTGGATGTTTTCAAGGGAAACCCTTGAAGCTACCAAGATATTGTCTGGATGCATATGCCTTAACTGAGGTATATTGCCAAGTTGCTAAGGTGGAAAAGGGTTGTAAAACCAGGAAAGGTTTAGGGTGTGTTTTTTCTATTAAGTTGGGTCATTACCATTATATAAGTAGCCAAGATGCTTTCAATTTGAAGGAAGAATTAAAATTAATGAATCTGCAACCCCACTTTGCCAGACCTAAGTTTGATAGTGAGATTTTTTCCAAGTCTCAATTTAAACTTGACCCTTCATTTGCTCACATACCTCATACAGAATATTATTGAGTGGATTGTGATGATGATTTTGAGGTAAGAAATAAACCATAGACCTATTTGACTGTAAGGAAAATAATAGATTTTGGACTTCCAATGAAGGCTTCTAGAATTAAAGTCAAGAATGAAGAGGTTTTAGACCCAATATATGTAGAACAAGTTGAAGATTCCCCCATATCAAAATTGGATTGGCAAAATCTTGAAGAGGATGATCTTAATGGAAGAATTATCTCTATCATTGACAAAACTAAAGAATGACTTGAAAATAAAAGATATTTGAATTCAAAGGGAATATAGAATTCTCCACAAATATCTTCAACTAATTCTAGTTTAGGATTGCCTTCTTCTAATACTAATAAGGTTGTACCATGTTCCTCTATAGGTGATCAAGGTCCTAAACAAGAAGTTGAACCCCTTGCTAAAGAGTTTGTTTAAGTTCAAACCCAATCATCACTTTGGATAACCCATTCCTGAGCTAGAAAGGAAAGAAGCAAAAGGAAGTCATTGTGAATCTAGATAAAGAAATCAGTGAAGACAAACCAATAGAAGAATCCACCATAAAGAGCCTTACAAAAGACATGGATTAGATAGATTAGAATATATTAGTAGCATATAGAAGTATTAATGTTGGTGTAGATGCATTAACTATTGGGAATCCCATAGGATTCCAAACTTCTCAAACCCAAGGTAACCCTTCTACTCCAAATTGGTTTGACCTCTCTTTTATTAATAAAACAAAAGTATAGTACATATAACTCTTTCAGTATAGGATATGTTTTAGTATAGGATATGGTTGGTAAATACCTTGACAAGATAATGAAAAGTAAGAAGACAAAAGTAGAAATTATGATAGATTTGGATGAAAAAACAAGGCATTGGTTGGCAGATATTTACAAGCCTATTAGCGATAAGAATCAACATGAAGTCTTGCCACATGATTTTACAATTCAAAGAGTTGACCTTGGAATGGCTACTAGAGAAGTAGATATGAAATATCTTTAATGGAAATAATAAGAATATTGAGCATAGGATTTGGAAAGATTGGAAGGACAAAAGAGACATGAAGAAGACTATAGAATTGATGGCTAAATATATTCACAGCCTCTAGAATCCTTATTCACTAGATGTACCAATTAATGATTCTATAGTAGACGTCTCATCTCCTACCAACCAAATGTTTCTATATTAGATAAAAGGGATAGGTCTGTGACCAAATTTTTTAATGATCGGGTAGATACTAAAACATGGAAAACCAAGGTAATGGTTGAGTTAGAATCTGAACTTAATTAATGGGAAGCATAAAAAGTTAAATAGGACAAATATATCATCCAGATTATTGAGGTTTTAACCTATGGTATTGAAAATTTCAAAGCAAACATATCCAATGTAGAGGTTGATGTTGATTTCTTATTTGTAACAAGGTCTAACCTAGAATGGAGAAACATAGATGTTGAACAGGGGTTGGATGAAACATCCAAAATCTTGAGGGAAAGGGAATGCCTTAAGTAGATTTGGAGAATGGCATTAAGTGCATTGATGTCAAGATTATGGAGAATGGGGATAAGCCCAATAGATGAACATAAGAAGTGTTGTCATCCTTCCAAGATAAGATGAAGATAATGAAATAAATCATGGAAATGATAGTTGAGGACACCACCATTCCTTGTGGGGATTCCATGATAATCATATGTAGAGACCACCTTAAAGTGCATGAAAACAAGATAGACCATATTCACCAGGGAAAAAGTATGTAGAAGTTGAGATTGGAGCACATTGGGGTACCACAGAAGAAGGAGTTGATTGAGTTTATGACCACATATAAAAGGTCAAAAGAAGTGGGTGATGGACTTCCAGAAAGCCCAGATCAGCAAACTAATATTGTTGCCACAACTAGGAATTAATTAGATAGGGCTTAGGGGTTGATTTCTAGTAGCATTCTTTCATTTTTTATTAGTTATTTTAAAATACTATGTTTAAGTAGTGGTAGTTTATTAACTTGAAAGGAGTTAGTTTCAAGAAATTGATCTAGAAGCCCTATGTGGCTATATTAGCATGTTTTATGATTTTGAGAAGGTCGACTCTCTAAATACTGAATTTTTTTATTTTTATTATCTTGGTTTGGATTTATGATACTTATATATATGAGATGCAATAGATATATGGACTCTTAAGGTTTTATATATGAATTTCTTGTTGGTAAATCTTGTGTTTTATTAAAGCATATTATTCATTATTGTGTGGGAATGGATGTTATGTGAAGCTAGTTCATCTCTTGCATTCTATATTGTTCTTGTATGTAGAATAGAGCAACCTTTATTCACATTTTTTATTCTTAAACTTTTTCATTATAGTAATCAGTCATGCGGCTAATTATTATTGTGAAATTTGAATTGATCTTTAAATTACACATTCTTTTCATTGTTATGAACTAAATGTTTTGCCTTATGTTTTCAAGTTAAAATTAACTTCATTAATTAGTCTTTTAAAATAAGTTTTAATTGTGAAATATTTCAAGTGAGGAAGTTGCACCTATTAAATGAAAATATTTTTCTATCACAGAAAATCATTTATTGGTGTTTGTAGTTTTTCCTCAAAGTTGAATAGAATCAAGAATCCATTAAAACCTTTAAAGGAAATAATTGTTCAATACTAGTTTTTGGCGACTCTACTAGGGAAAGTTGCTAGCATTTACAAGACATTGATTTAACAGAGTATGATTTAGAATGGTCATGCCTCATCAAGATATATTTCTTGTTCTCCAACCGAACCTATGGTTTGACAACACTCAAGAAGACATTATCTCTAGCTTAAATACCATAGCTTGGAATTCTAGAATGAGCCTTGCACAATACTTACAAGTCAAAAAGATCTTAGAGGAAGAAGAATAGTGAGGAGAACCCATTAGGAGGTTACTTATTATACAAGAAGTGTCGACTATGGAAGTATTAGCCAAACAAATTATATTGAATGCCCCTAACCCTACTCAATAGCCCAATCTTGGAAACCCTAATTAAGCTAGGTTGGTTGGGAAGAAGTATACTTAGAGTGATAAGTCCAATTATTTTTTGATGACAACTATAAGGCTTTGAAGTATTTACAATTTTCTCTTGACCTCACACATAGGAGGAGGAAAGAAATTAAATCCATAGGTAGAACTTCTCTACCCCCCAAATTATCCCCTATTGTCACTAGTCTACAAGCTTTGATAATACCTAAAACCCCAATCCCATCTCATTTCAATGCTCAACCCATGAAATTCATATTACCCAATATGGCTACAAATAACACCTGGGGTGCCCAAGTTGGCCCCTTAAATTTGGGAAATATCCCTAACACACTTCCCAAAGGTGTAAGGGATATTCTTCCTAAGTTTAACAGAGATGGAAAGAAGTTTATAGTTGAACATTTGAATGCCTTTAATATTGCATGTGGAGTTATTGTTATTCCCATAAAAAATATGGCAACTAGACTTTTTGTACAAACCTTAACTAACACAGTTTCTCGTTAGTTCTACCATTTACCAAATGGATCAATTACTAATTGGGCCTCTTGAGAGATGATTTTGAAGAAAATTTCAAAGCAGTTGATGATGAACACACTCTCTTATTACAATCAATAGAGCTTAAAAGGAGGTTCAAGAACCTATGGTATATTTTTTGTCTAAGTTTAACATAATATTACACAAAATCCTAGGTGCAAAGAGACCAAATGCTGAAAATAGGAAAGGTTTCTTTGTCAATGATATGTCACCTGACATCAATTTCTACTTAAGGCATAATAGGGTAGTAGATGTTGGCACTACTCAAAGATTAGCCATTGAGTTAGAAGATGACCTGATATCTATGGGGAAATAGAGAAGAGAGATCAAAGTATCTAATTCATGACCATCTACATTAGATTCAATTGACTCCTTAGTTCAAAGATTCGTGAATGATGTGATGATGATTAAGAGGAAGTTACCAAAATTGACCACACCATTCCAGGATATTCCTAGGAAATACCCCAATTAATGAGGAAAAACATTTGGAAAATAACCTAATATGTTGCCTAGTACACATAAGTTGTTAATTTAAGGTCCTTCTACTAGTAAGGCAAACATGTGTACCTTTCATTTAACACATGATCGTGATGGTGCTTCTTGTCCAAAAATAGTGTGGTACAGATAAATGGAAGTAAACAATGAAATGGTAGAAGAAGTTCTCACCAATGAAGGAACCTTAGGAGGACTTGGTGACTCTTTATTTACTACCTCAAATATGAGTTTGATTCTAAGTGTGGTTGTGATATACTTTTTACTCTAGAGGAACCTTCCTTCTCTGTACTTACTATTAGCAGGAATACTAATGATACTACTTTGGAAGAGTATCCTAAGTATTAGAGAGTATTGACATGTTGCATTCATGTTTATGTTTGTCATTGATGTCAACATAGTAGTAAGTTTGTCAAGACTGGTAGAGTAGCAAACATAGATCCTAGTTGTACAGACAATATTTTGATTGTTCGATGATGCCCATTCATGGACATGTTCAGTACAGTATCCTGATGTGAAGGTTCAATGTGTGATAAACTAATTAAAGATGTATGGAAGTTTTACCTAATTTATAGAGTAGTACAAAGATAGAATACCTAAGAAGCAGTTTTTGATGTTTGCATTATATCCTTTGACAGTGATATAATCTATTGATGTGTGGTTAGCCAATGATTGATGATAGTCTAATGATGACATCAGTGGATAGTATGAGAAGTTGTATAGATTGTGAGTTGATAGTGTTATTATAATTGTAAATTAGTTAATTATCTTATAATAATTAATTTGGAAAGCCTCAAGGCCGAATCAAGGAATTATTTTGAAGATATGGTATAAAGGAAAGATGTTTTCCTTGTTTGTAAGATGTGCATAGTTGTTGTGATCATTTTATTGAGTGAGAAGTGTGAAAAGGAGCATAGTGTTTGCTGAATGTGAGTAAGCAATCCAAGGGATTATTGGATGTAAGATTTGTGATCTGGTCACAAGATCAGAAGGAGTAGAAGTCTAGTTGACAAGATAGAGAAAGAGGAAGGAGTAGTACTAATCATTTGTATTATTCTACAAAGAATAATACAGAGATCATTTGGAAAATGGATTCATTGGTCATTCCCTAAAGCTATTTGAATAGTGGGTCCATTTTCCTTCCACAACTCCTGATAGGGTTGGCACAACTCCTAAAAAGGTTGGAATCTCCTAGCAGGGATTAAAAGTCTCCTAATAGGGACTGATATGTGTTGAATGTTGTTATAGACTCCTAACAGGGTCCATCCTCTAACAAGGAATATTTATATTAGTACATCATCTTGTGGGTACCATCCCTCCTAGGGTTTTCCCTTTGATCAAGGGTTTCCCTAGTTAACATATCTGGTGTTATTATGCATGAGTATCTTGTTGTGGTTTCTGAGTATATTGCTCATATAGTTAAAGTTTAATAAGGTTGATAATTATGGTATTAGTTGGATAAAAGATTCACCCCCCTTGAATTATATTGGTGGACTATATATTCTAAAAATTGGTATGAGAGCATCAGGTCCTTGAAGAGAAAGCTTAACAGCTTTGGGAGATCACTAGTGAGTCATTTCAGAAAAGATAGTCCCAAGTCTGATAGAGAATATTTTGACTCACAGAAGATGGAGATTCTTGGTGAGTTATCAAATTTGTGTAAAGAACAAAGCATTGAGTTTTCAAATCTAGAATCCTTTTTTTGCATACAGGAGAGCATAACCAAAAGTAAAGATAGATCCATATCGGGAGAAGACATGCAGATCAAAGAAGGTATTGATTTTCTTATGGAAAGAGAGCTAGAAGGTATGAAAATTTTTTTTTGTTGCACATGTAAATAATTTGGTCATTTTTCATTTATATGTCCTAAGAGAGTAAGGAAATCTAGAAAGAGTTCACTTTTTGATGAAGATGAAGAATTTAAAGAAAGCATGAAAAGATTCTTGAATGATTATGATGATAAAGATAATGATCTTGAATTGGTTAAGAAAGAGGAAGTAGCAGAAGAGATAGCTTTGGTAACTATTGTTGATCCAAAGGCTAACCATAAAAATGTAGAATTTATCATTGATAATAACAATGATTTTCAGAATGGGAATCAGATTGAAGAACATAGACCTAAGCCTAGAGTAGAAGAAAGAGTTGAGTTGACAACTCCTAGCAGAAGTATATTTAGAAATAAGATGAATGGACAAGGTGAAGATGTGATATACAAGGCTATACTTGTGTGCAAAGGATATTCATAGTAAGAAGGAATAGATTATGAGGAGACATATGCCCCTATAGCTAGAATGGAAGTAGTAAGAATGTTCTTGGCTTATGCAGTGAAGAAAAAGTTTAGAGTATATCAAGTGGATGTTAAATTAGCTTTCCCGAATGGAGAACTTGAAGAAGAGGTATACATTGAGCATCCTAATGATTTCCCTCTGAAAAAAGGCAAAGAAATGGTATGAAAACTAAAGAAAGATCCATATGGACTGAAGCAAGCACCTAGAACCTAGTATGCAAGGTTGGACAACTATTTGGCAAAACTTGGATTTGCTAAAGGTATGGCAGGTAGTAATTTTTACTTGAAATAAATTGAGAATGGTTTGTTGATAATAGTAATATTTTTTGATGAAATGATATTTGGAGGTAATGATCAAGCAAGTAATAAGTTTGTTGAAGAAATGAAGAATGAGTTTTAGATAGCATGATAAGAGAATTGAAGTTTCTCCTAGGGTGGTAGATTATATAAAATAGTGATGGTATTTTCATTTAACGAGCTAAGTACTTGAAAGACTTGTTGAAGATATTTGGATTGGAAATTTGTAAACATATTGGTACACCTATGATAATTGATCACAAGTTATCTAGCAAAGATGAGACACCTACAATTGAGTAGAAGAAATATAGATCCATGATTGGAGGTTTACAATATCTAGCTCACACTAGACTAGATATAGAAAATGCAGTTGGGATTGTAGCTAAATTTCAAGTTGATCCTAAAGAGTATCATTATCTAGTAGTGTAGAGGATATTCAAATATTTGAAAGGAACATTTGACTATGAAATTTTCTATAATAGATCGAGTGATTTCACTCTATGTACATATACTAATGCGGATTAGGCAAGTAATATGGATGATAGAAAGAGCACTAGTGGTGGAGCATTTTTCCTAGATTAAGATTGATTTCTTGGTTGAGTAAGAAACTAAATTATATCTTATAGAGTACAGCAAAACCAGAGTATGTAGCAATAAAAAATAATTTTAATCAAGTTATGTGGATGAAATAGATGCTAAAGGATATTAGGATTGAGTTTACACAACTTGTTATCATATACTATGATAACACAAGTACAATAAGTATGTATAAGAATATTGTAATGCATTCTAAGACTAAGTATATATCTATTAAGTATCATGACTTAAGAGAGAAGGCAACAAAAAAAGAGATTAGATTGGAATATGTGAGTACTAAAGATCATATTGTAGATATCTTTACGAAGCCCTTACCTAAAGCTATATTTGAGTAGTTGAGAGTTATGCTTAGGGTTATGCCCCTGCCTACTTTTGAGTAGATGATGTAGAGATTTTATTAGTCTAGTGCTACATAGCACTATTGTTAGACTAGACTAAATGCTTATTCTTCCTATGTGGGGGAGTATCTATGATGAGTTGAATCATTGAGCACTCTTGGTATTTGGTCTTGAATAGTGTCTTTGGATACTTGAGCTTGTTGAAGACTTGGAGTAGTAAATTGACATAATGATGCCTTTTTCATTGATGTAAATGGGGGAGAATATGCATGAAAAACATCTCCTAAGTATGTATGGGGAGAAGAGTGCATGAGAAATCTCTACTTCATTAGGGAGATTTAGAAAGATTCATGTCGAGAAGGAGGAATATCTCTATGGGGGAGCTATGAAACATGAGGAATTCAGATGTATTGTGAGTTGTTTAGTGTGAAAAACTATTGACGATTCTAAAAAATAAAAATAAAAAAAGAAGCATTGTTCTAGAATATTTCAGATTTGATTGATGAAGAGGATTTGAGAAGATGAGAACAGCAATAGCAGCAACAGAGTTCTATTTGGTATTCTTGGAACTTAGATGTTTTTCATCTACATTGTCATCAATGCCAAAGGGGGAGATTTTTATTATGAATATTAATGATACTACTTTGGGGGAGTATCCTAAGCATTGGAGAGTATTGACATGTTGCATTCATGACTATGTTTGTCATTGATGACAATATAGCAGTAAGTTTGTGAGGACTGGAAAAGTACCTGATAGAGATCTTAGTTGTACAAACAATGTTTTGATTGTCTGGTGATGTACATTCATGGACATGTTTAGTATAGTGTCTTGATGTGAAGGTTTAATGTGCAACACATAAGTAAAAGATGTATGGAAGTTGTACCTAATCTATAGAGATAGAGTACCTAAGAAGCAGTTTCTAATGTTTGCATTATATCCTTTGATTGTGATATAATCTATTGATGTGTGGTTAGTCAGTTACTAATGATAGTCAGATGATGATGTTAGTGGATGTGCAAGCCCTAGTGTCATACATGTGATAAGTTGAATAGACTATGAGCTGATAGTGCTATTGTAATTATAAATTGATTAATTATTTTATTATATTTAATAGGGAAAACCTCAAGGCTGACTTAAGAAATTATTTTGAAGATATGACATAAAGGAAATATATTTTTCTTGTTTGTAAGATGTGCATAGTTCTTGTGATCATTGTATTGAGTGAGAAGTGGGAAAATGAGCAGAGTGTTTGGTGAATGCAAGTAAGTGATTCAAGGAATTATTGGATGTGAGATTTGTGATATGGTTACAATATTAGAAGGATAAAAAGTCTAGTTGATGGGATAGAGAAAGAGGAAGGATTAGTACTATTAATTTCTATTATTCTACAAGGAATAATATATAGATCATTTGAACAGTGGGTTCATTGGTCTTGCCCTAAAGTTGTTTGGACAGTGGGTCCATTTGTCTTTCACAACTCCTAACAAGGTTTGAATCTCCTAATAGGGATTCAAAGTCTCATAACATGGATTGATATGTATTGAATGTTGTTATAGACTCCTAACAAGGTCCACCCTCTAACAAGGAATATTTATATTAGTACATCATCTTGTGGGTACCATCCTCGCTATTATTTTCCCTTTGATCAAGGGTTTCCCTAGTTAACATATCTTGTGTTATTGTGCATGAGTATCTTGTTGTGGTTTCTAATTATATTTTTAATATGGTTAAATTTTAATAAGGTTGATTGAAAATTGTGATATTAGTTTGATAACAGATTCATCCCCCTCCCCCCCCCCTTCTCGATTATATTGGTGGACTATATATTCTAACACTTATGAGGAGTCAATGTGGGGGTAAGTGTCTAACTCATCCCTCTTCTTCTTCTAACCTATTTGGAAAAAAGAAAAGGACTGGTGAACTAGTTCAATGAAGATCCAAAGTTCAAAGGAGTCTAGGACTAGAGGTGAAGACCTGACCCATAACCTATCTTCAATTTTATCAAATTTTGTAAGTATATGAAGATCCAAATTTCCTCTATTGATTATTTAAGAGCTAATCCTAGTGGATTAGATAGATTGATTGAGTATGTTAGAGGCCCTACTTTTTCAAATACAACACAACAAGTAAATTATGTATTCTCTCCAAAATCTCCCCTTGAACTAGAGCTAACCCTTTGGTAAAAGAGGAATTATTACATATAGAAACTTCCATGAGCCCCCTTGTGGTTGAAAAGTTAAATCCATTTTATTTATTGGTATTAATTATGGCCATAAGTTGAGAAATTGTATCATAGACTCTAGACCCCCTGGTCATATTATGTCATCCTCAGTTGTGAAAGCTCTAAATTTAACCATGACAAAGGCATTTAGCAAGTTTTATTTAATGGATTTAAAATATGTCCCTTTGATGGTCAAATCAAAGATGCACATGTCTCTCTAGTTGAGTTCTCTAATAAAAGAGTCAAGTTCACCATCCTAGTCATAGACATTCCAGCTAACTATGAAATGTTTCTAAGTGGGACATTTTTTAAAGACTTAGGAGGAGAGGTCAAATTAGACTGGTCTCAAGCTATAATTCCAATTGGTAATAAGAAAGTCATACTATGACCTGATACAAAGTCTAAATATATAGTCTTCCACTCAGAATACCCTAGATCCCATATTCTATATAATGAAGCTAACTTTGTTAATTATGTGATCTTATCTAAAGAAGATGTAATAGGTGCAAGTAACATGGGAGATGAAGGTGTTTGGGTGTTGGAATTTGATGTTATTCCTTACTTGGATTATGGGCTAGAGTTATGTTAATACCACCCTCATGAAAGATTATTATCTACGCTTCCAAGCTGGCATTTGAAAATACTAAAAACACCATTGAATATGAAGCCCTATTATTGGGAATTGAAGAAGCCAAAAGGAGAGGGGTTAAACTCTTAAGTGCCCATGGTGATTCAAAATGGGTGATTAAGTAGGTTACAAATGTCTTCGATATGAAGAATGATAGGTTAAGACACTATATAAATAAAGTCTAAGATGAGTTGGAAGCATACAATGCCTACTCTATTGAAGTAGTGCCTAAGGAGTTCAACGCCAGGGAAGATGCATTGGCAAGGTTAGCATCCTTGATGATACCCCACCATGATTTCAAAGAAGATGTCTACACCATAGAAATAATTCATTGGCCTAGTGTACCTAATAACTCTGGTTCTTGGAAAGTATTCAACAATGATGCACACATAAATACATTCTTGCAAGGAATCAAATAATTTGAAGCCCTATTCTTTGAAGGTTCAAACTTAGAGTGTTAGGAGTTTTGTCTTGAATCCATGAATAAACTTGATGATGGAGTCACCCAATTAAAAGGTAATTTCATCTGGAAATGGCTTGTGGCATTGTAAATTCTTTTTGATAGAAGAGGTCAATATGTTAGAAGAGCTACAAGAGAAAAGAAAAACTAATCAGGTGAATGTGAGAAACTAAATATAGGAACTTAAGATAATCCTAAAATGGTCAATATGAGTACATGTTGCAGTGAAATTAAAAAGTTAAGGTATACTAAGTTATTAAGAGAATTTGGAAATGTATTTGTATCGTCATATGAAGACATGAAGGATTTAAGGAAAAGAAAATTTAGACATCAAAATCCTAGAGCAACTCCATTTAGGTAAAAACTAAGGAATTATAATCCAAAGGTGGTGGGTGCAATTTTTAAGGAGCTAGACAAAATGCTAAAGGACTGTATAATATATCCTACACATCACTCTATGTGCATTTCTAACATAGTGTCAGTCCATAAAAAGAGTGACGAAATTAGAATCTGTATAAACTTCAGGAACTTGAACCACAAAAGTCCGAAGGATAAATTTGCACTACCAAATATGGATCATATTTTATAGACCATTTTCGGCTCTAAAATGATGTCCATGCTTGACTGGTTCTTTGGATATAATTAGATCAATGTAGCTCTAGAGTCAACATAAGACAACCTTCACTACTCCTTGGGGAACCTTTACCTACAAGTGTATTAATGTAGGCACTATCTTCTACAAGGTCGTGAACTCATCTTTTGCACATCTATTGGATAAGTTAATTCTTATCTATTTAGATGTTATGACTGTATTATCTAGGAATACTTTCATGATTTGAGACTAGTTCTTCAAAGGTGTAGAGAGCATAAGATATCTTTAAACCCAAAGAAGTATTTGTTCTCTATCACAAAAGGTAAGTTTCTAAGACACTTAGTGTCAAAGGATAACATCAAGATTGACCCTAAATGAGTTTGGACAATTCAACAATTATACTTACCCTATAACTACAATGGAGTACACTCCTTCTTCTATCAAATTAACTTTCTTAGAATATTTGTACCTAATTTTATGGAAGCTACTAGGCCTATCATGAATCTATTGAGTGAGAAACTTAACTTCAAATGGAATAATGAAGCCATGAAAGCATTTCAAGGGGTTTAGAGTGCTATTTCATGGGCCTCGATCCTTGCCCATCCTAATTATAAAACAATATTCATTAATCTTTTATTATGCCAATGAGTAGACCATGTTAGTTGTATTATTACAAATGAATGATGAAGGAGAAGAAGTTTACATCTCTTTCATGAGTCTAACTCTAGCTCCTGAGGCTAACTCTACCTCCCATCTAACATCCTGTCTAACTGCCACTAGCCCACAATGCTCCACCACAAATGGAGATATAAAAGAGTTATTAGCTCCGGAATCAAATAAAACTGCAACCATATGGCCTTGTATAATACCTGTAGCTTTGATAACTATGGCCTGATGCTCAGCTTGGCGGTTGTCAACCGCTGCAAAAACTCTATGGGATCTACCCATGTCACCAACTGTCAGCTCTGAAAAAGCCCTGCTCTGACCACTGGATGCTTGTCCCTGCGGACACTCCCTAGCTATATGACCCATGCCACCACAAGTGTAGCATGGTCCGTGAGAATAAGATCATGCACCCTATGACCCAGACTACTGTGGGCCTCCTGATCTACTAGAGCCACTGAATCCTCCCCTAGAAGACTGCTGAGTCTTCACTGACTGAGACTGTGGGACCTGTACTTTTTGCTCCTGCCTAGGACCCTGTGACTGCCACTGCTTGGGCCTAGAGCCCTGATAACCATGAGAAGGTTTCTGCTGTTGCTGCTGCTGGGGTTTTGGCTGCTGAGACTGTTGGCCCTTAGAGGACCCTGCTGTATAATTTTGATTCCCTTTCCAAGGGGGTTTCTGCTAGAAGGAGTTTTGGTTCTGAGGCCGATCCCATGACTCCTACCTCCCTCGAGTATCCTCAGCAACTAGTGCTATCTCCACTGCCTGTCTGAAGGTGGTAGGGAAAGCCATCCTAACTGGGCCCTGAAGAGAGAAATTCAGACCCATGACAAAGTGATGCACCCGTAGTTTCTCGTCCTTCATGTATTCCACATAGGGAAGGAGCTCGAGAAACCTACTCTCGTACTGAGCCACTATAAGGCCTCTCTGATAAAGAGAATGGAACTCCTCTATCTGCTTCTGCCGAAAATGCTCTGACAAGTACCTCTCGTGAAATCTTTCTAAGAAAGATTCCCATGTGAGGGTGTCCATCCTCACTCCACCAATGATCTCCTCCTGATGCCACCAGTTGGAGGCATCCCCTCTCAACTGATGAACTGCTAGTCATGCTTTTAGATTACTCCCATAAGGGCGTAACCCAAAGCACCGCTGTAAGCTCTGCAACCATGCCTCTGCTACTGAACCCTCAGTGGTACCGATAAATAATGGTGGTCCGAGTAGAATCAATTCCCTGATGTCATCCCCTACATGTCTAAGAGGTCTGTCAAAAGGGGGTCCTCTCTGGTGTATGGACTCTTCCTCGTGATCACCCTGACCCTCTATCTATCTCAGTGGGGGACTCCTAGTCCTCTCTCTGACTCTGGGCTCGCCTCCTCTGGGTCCCTCTGCTTCCACTACTGGAATCTGCTGGACTGGCTGAACTATAGGTACAACTCTCTGCTGAACTATACCGATCAAAGTTTGGAGTGCATCAATTATGTCCTGGTTTGGGTTCGGTGGTGGTGGAGGTGGTGGTGGAGGTGGAGGTGGAGGTGGAGGTGGAGGTGGAGGTGGTGGTCCACCCTCTTGTCCCGCTCTACCACCCCCAGTCTTATGACCTCTGCCTCGTCGGTTGCGAGTAACAGGCGGCATCTACACAATTAAAAGTTTGAGTTAAGTTTAGGAAGCATAATGGTTTAAGGTTCCTAGTGTTGAAACTAGGCTCTGATACCAAAATGTCATGCCCAAACTATGAGGGCAAAAACACACACCAATTTTTTTTGAATAATAATTAATAATTAAGCATGATGATGTTGAAATGATAGATAAAAGTTTTAGTGCAGGTTCTCTACATAATTACACTTAAACCTAAATTTCTTTAATTCAGAATCTAATTGTAACCATTACTAACCAAACATGATTAAAGCTAACAAAATTATATTAAATTAAATATTTAAAGCACTAACCAAATCATAAACTAACTCTATAAAGCAAAATTTAAAATCAAAATAACTTTAATAAAATACTTGATCCATATTAATTTAATTATTATCGCTTTCTAATAATCACATTTTAATAAACTAAATTTTACTAACTTGAATGATAAATAAATAAAACATAAATTTCATTTAGTTACTCATTCAGTATAAATGGGTAAACAAACTAAAATACCAACCTTCTTTTAATAACACTAATACTATCTAGTACTTAAACGAAAATAGAATTAAAACTACATATTCATCACGTTAACTAAACTCATTTAAAATTGATAACTTCATACTAAATAACACTTTAAGGCTTAATTTACATTCTTACCAATCTAAACTAAACTAACATCTAACTTGCTCAATATAATCTAACACTACCCATACTAATTAAAAAGACTCTTAAATTGCTACCAACTTAAATTAAAACTTTAAATAGTAACAATTACACAACTTAGAAACATAATGCATCAAAATTACACTAACTATCAAAGACAACTAACTAACAACAAAAAAAAATGAAACTAATACTAACTTGCACTAACCTATACTAACTTCCTAACATCTACCCTAACTAACCTAGCTGTCCCTTCAAACAAGCCTGAGCGGATCTCAAGGCTGTCCCACGCCACCCAAGGTCTGCAAAACACAGGCCAAGTACCTTGGTCAAGTAGACATGCCCACTAAAATTCAACGCCTCCTTTCTAAGGAAAAAGGTAAAAGGGTGAATAAAGATATAAACCCACACAATGCATCGTCCAGCGTGGGGGGGGGGGGGGGGGCACAGCAGGATGACATCATCACATCATGATGACGCCTTACAAGAAGCATGGGTAGATAAAGACTAGGGGGGGGGGGGTAACATTAAGTTAAAAAGTTTATTAGGTAAGACATAGATTTTTAGGATGTTAGGAATTAGCATAGTATTACTTTAGTTATTCATAATTAATTTATTGATTATTAATAAAATTTGAAATAGGGAATCAAAATGGAATATTCTCTGTTAAACAAGAGAATAAATTATTCCCCCATACAATTTCCAACATCCTGTAGGTGGATATTTGACAGTTTGTCTTCTCTTTCTCTCTTGAAACTCATTGTATATTTCTTTGCAACTATATTACAGCAATAGGTGTATACATTCTCTTATAAATTTCAACTCTATTATTTCCATGAACCTCAAATGGCCATGCATTTTCAATGGAACCATATTTCATGAAATAACCATCTACATATTCATTTAACTATCTAATAAAACTGATGGATCAACATTGGAACAATAAGATGACTAAACTAGTCTTAAGGCAATTGAGAGAATAAGAGATCAAAATGATAATGCTCCATTCCTTTTGAAGTGAGTATCAAAATACACAAAGTTATTTCTCTATCATGTTTCAATTTTAGCTTGGATCTCTTGACATAATTCTTCCTACATGTTCTTGCAAATTTATTTTCAACACAATCAACCATGAACTAAATCATTTCAAACTTGATAAAGACACCATACATTTACATGGATTAGCAACATCTCTCTCTACAGTCCATATGAATAGAGGCATCACCACACATCACAAATTGAATCATGTATAATTGAACATCATTGCTACATCTTATCTTTGATACACATTCATATGACAACATAGAATACAAAAATTTTAAGAGAAGTAAATTTACTCAATCACTTATTTTATTATCAACCTGATTCAAGGCTCAGCCGGGAAAGAATCAGGAAGAAAACTCGGCTTCGTTGCCATATATAATAAGGTTTAAACAATACAATTTACAATAGGATCTCAATCCCAATTTTCAATAATTTTATCAAATTTTCTTCATGATCAAAATCAAGGAGTTTGCAATGTCTTCTAAATCTCATTTCAAGAACCATGGAGGAAACCAATAACTGATCGGGTGACAACCAAGCAGAACCAAAAGACCATCAAGCATGCATAATCATACATGGTTTACACAATAATATTCATAGTGAATCAAGACTAGGGAGAGGTGGATTCTTCCAACTGGAGAAGTCAAGCACAACACCAATTCAGATGCCCAATCGGGGCCAATAACCAAGAACTTTCGTTCTTCCATTTTAACTTGCCATACTCATACCAGGTTTGTGCTGATGGGTAGAGGCCCATAACACCCTACCCTTTATCCCTCTTCTCATCCTGAGAAGAGACTCTACACAGGTTGGAGTCCAACTAAACAGACCTCTCCCAAAATTGGTCACTTCTGCCCTCTCCTAGGGTGAGTAATACCAAAACACCCATGCAAGGAAATTCAAAATTGCAAACATAACCAAGAAAGGAAAACAACCAAAATAACAAGGTTTACAAATCTTCCCAACATATCCACAACCATACAACAGTAAAACAACAACAAGGTAACAAGAACATGAAACAAAACATAAAAACTGAATAAGGGAGATGGGAGTTTCCTACCTTCTCAAAGAGGTAATGGCAATGAAAAAATTTGAGTAGAGTATCCCTCCTTCCTTCAAGCTTCAAGAAATCTTCTCTAAATGTAGAGATTGGGTCCCAAACCACTAGACCAAGGAAGGCCTCTAATAAGCCTCCAACTCAACCACCCAAAAAAAGAGCAATAACTATCTCCACCCACTTAGCCACTCTAGAAAGTCCTAACACAACCTACACCATGGTTAAACCCTAAAAGGAGGTGGGGTAAGACAACTCATGACAACCACTTGCAATTTTCGCACAAAGGCAAAAAGGGACTTTTTGAGTGCCCTCAAAAGTCAAAGCTAGGGGCTTAGGGGTTGGAAAAGACCCCTAACCCATACCCACACCCATAGGTTAGAAAAAAAATATGTTTTAAATCCTTAGGGAAGAGGTTAGAGTCAAATAAAATCTAGAGATAAAAATAGGTCTATCTAACAACTCTAACTTGCAAATCAAGCACAAATCTGAAATAGGGATAACTAACCCTAATTAAGAACCTAATAGAAAATTGACACTAACTTGAAACCAAAGGTTAAACAATTAACCCTAACTAGCATACCGAAGCACATAACATTTTATGAGTGTCAAGCGACACTGAAAGAACATAATTACGAACAACAGGGTTTCCAAATTTTAGCACATGGAGATCAGTTTTGTTCCTCCGTAGGGTTTCTCGGCTAAATATCTGCACACTCATTGCACACATCAGTAGTCTCAAAAATCACATGTACATATATACGTATCAAAATTTTACATAATTTGAAACATACATAAATCAGGGTTTTCTTGCATCCTACTTATATCCTTAATCATAAAGATTCCAACTCAATGTGTTAATCCCGCATTTTACTGATTTCATCAACATACATATACATGAGCATTAAATGACAATCATCAAATATATCTGGAAATAACATCACACAACATGAAATAATAAAATATGTTCTAAGCATCAGATAATGTCTCAACATCTCGAGTCGCGAATAACAAAATAAGAGTAATGTATCACTATGCTACGATGGGTCGGGGGCGAGGCCTCACACTTTTTTGGATACAATTGTCTAATTATGTGTTGTCTTTGATGTTACAAAACTATAATATTAGTTGTCAATTAGTTCTTACTGAGCTCCCCTGGTTAGCAAGTCAATTTTTCTTTTCTACTAAGCATTCTTGGAGATTACTTTGTGAAGATAGTGTCTACCGAGCTCACTCAGGTAGTGAAGACAGTTCTTAGTATCTACCGAGCATTCTTGTGTTTGCCTAGTTCAGAAGGTAGTGTCTACCGAGTTCACTCGGGCATCGAACGAAAGTTGGTCAGAGTTAGTGTTCACCAAGTTCACTCAGTTGCCAAAAGATTTTGCAAGTTTTTAGTGTTAACCAAGCTTATGTTGGTTAACACAAGAAATCATGTCAAGATTAGTTTTTACCAAGCAAGGTCAGCCAATGAAGGATTTTTTTGATTTGGGTTATCAATTTTAATTATTTCAAGTATTGATTCTAGCCAACTATGGTAATGTTTATTGGTTATTGTAATTTGTAATTGAGCCTACTTGATAATTTAGATGGTCCAAATGAAAGGTCAAGTTCAAATTCTAATGAGAGATTGAGTATGCAAGTGCATTGATTGATTAAGGAGGAAAGTGTGTGAGCGAACTTGAAGGATGGTTAGATATCCTTGTGGAGAAACATAGTAATATTCGATCAGGAAGGATCTAGTATGAAGCATAATAGAGATCTATAATCAAAAATTCAGTTGCATCTCAATTAGGTCATTTCATTGTTACTTTCTTACCATTGTAGTAGTGATTCCAAAATCTCTTCACAGAGTTGGTTTAACAATCGGTTGTAAATCCTCTAACAAGATGACAGTTCCATTGAATTGTTTTAAGACCTCTTGCAAGGCCACTCCTGATAGGGTGATTAAATCCTCTAACAAGGTCACACCTAACAGTGTGTTTTGTAAACTTAAACTAGGTTGGCTACTAACAAGGCTCACTTCAGAAGAGTGAAAAAGAGTAACTAGTTACATTGGTGGTTTTTCCCATATTGGATTTCCATGTTAAATCCTAGTGTCTCATGTGATCATGTTATTTCTTTTATGCTTGCAAATTAATCACTATGAATGTTTAAGTTCAATTAAAAGTAAATCACACTCTGCTTTTACCAAGTTATAGCATTTTCTGTGTGTTTACCAAATAACAATAGTAATTAGATTTATTGTTAACATCCAAGGGATCTAAAATATTTGTATGGTAACTAATTCACACCCCCCCACCCCCCTCTCAATTACTCCATCTATATTTCCAAAAATTTATATTAGAGTTGTTGGTGCTTGTAGGAAAGGTTTCAAGGACCTAAGAAAAAGATCAAGATGTCTTACAAGAGAGAAATTTCAAAGCTTAACAGATACAACTTTTCATCATGGCAAGGATTCATGAGACTTCATCTAGCTTCCATTGGTGATTCAGGATTGAAATACCTTGATGAAGAATACACAACTCCTACTAGTACATTATTTGTTGGAGATATTGCTAAGAAAGAGAACCATAACACCATGATGATAGATATTGTATCTACTCTTAGCTATGAGGAATTTGTTGATATCAAGGACTAAAAAACTATTTTTGAAGTGTGGAACAAGCTAAAGGACATCTATGGTGGTGATGAAAATGTAAGAAGAGCCAAAGCAGAAAACCTTAGAGGACAATTTGATCAGATGAGAATGAGAGAAGATGAAAATATTTCCAAATATGTTAAAAAGAATCAAAGCAAGTGTCAGGGAAATTAAAGCTTCTAGAGGAGACATCAAGGAAGAAACTATTGTAAGTAAAGTTCTTAGAACATTGCGTCCTATCTATGCAATTAAAGTATCTACTATTCAAGAAGGGAGATGTGAGAGAAATCATAAGATAACGTTGGATACCTTAGTAGGAAGATTGATAGCTTTTGAGCCAGACAATTTTGACAATTATGTTCCAACTTCCAAGAATATTGAATTTGCATTTGAGGCTAAGCTTTCACTTAAGGAGAAAGGCAAGAAAATAAAGGACATTCAGTCACAAAGTGAAGAAGAATCAAAGGAAAGTACTAATAGTGATCTTGAAGTTGTTGAAGCTCTACTTGCAAGGAAATATTCTAGAGGCAAAGGAAAATACAAAGGTAAAGTTCCCCTAATCTATTTTTCATGTGAAGAAATTGATCATATTGCTACCAGATGCCCAAACAAAGAAAGCAAGGATGAGAAGAAAAGTCACAAGTGTAATGGCAAGAAGGATTTAAAAAATCAAAAATCACTCAAGGACAAAGGTAAGAAGATTTGTTTTATGGCTAAAGATTCTAATAATGGTGAAGATGAAATAGTATACATTACTGTGAAAGATGAATCTGATGATGAAGAAGATAAGATGGCACTTATCTCTCATGTGAGCAAAAATGATACATGGATCATAGATAGTGGATGTTCACATCATATGATTGGTGACAGAACAAATTTTTAACACTTTGAAGACTATGATGGTGGTAGTGTAAGGTTTGGAAATAATGAACCTTGTTGCATAAAAGGAAGAGGTTGAATCTCATTAACCAAAGAACTTGTATGTGACAATGCCTATTGGGTTAAAGGACTAAAACATAATTTGCTAAGTGTGGCATAGCTAATCAACATTGGATTCAAGGTAAAATTCATGAATGGTAAGGCTAGATTGTTGGATGACAAAGGAAAATTGATTGGACCAAGCAAACAAACAAAAGGTAACCTATTCTATCTTGATCTTGGTGATTGCTCATGCTTTATTGCTCAAGTTGAAGAAAGTTAGTTATGGCACAGAAGGTTATGTCATGTAAATTTTGATAACATGGTGAAAATAAGAAAATTTAGGAAAGTAAGAGGCATTCCTAGTTTGTAGAAACCAGATGTTGGTTTATGCAAGAATTGTCAGATTGGAAAAATGGGAAAGACTAGTTTTAAAAGAAAAAACTATCAATCTGAAGATATCTTGGAAATTGTGCATACTGATTTATGTGGACCTAATGGAATAGAAAGCTATAGTAGAGAAAAATTCTTTATTCTTTTTGTTGATGAGTATTCAAAAATGATGACTGTCATAAGCATTTGAGAAATTCAAATGGTATCTAGCAAGAGTAGAAAAAGAAATAGGGAAAAGACTGAAATGCTTAAGATCAAATAGAGGTGGTGAATTCATCTCCAATGAATTCAACAATTTTTTCATTAAAAGAGGAATCAAAAGATAGGTATCAGCCCCTGGAACTCCCGAGCAGAATGGAATAGCTAAAAGGAGAAATAGATCTATCATGGATTGTGCAAGGACTCTAATGATTGAAAAGAACATTTCTATCAAATACTAGAGGGAAGCTATCAGCACTGCAGTTCATACCTTAAACCGAGTACAGCCAAAGAAGGACTCATATAAAACTCCCTATGAGTTATGGTATGGCTATAAACCCAATGTAAGTTACCTAAAAGTATTTGGAAGTAAATGTTATATCTTGAAAGAATCTAGAAAAGGAAAATTTGATGTGAAAGGTGATAAACATATATTCTTAGGATATTCTTGCAAAAGTAAGGCATATAGGTATTTAAATTTGTCTGCTCATAAAATCATAGAAAGTGCACATGTGAGAATTGATGAGTTTACAGAAAGGACTGAAGAAGAAAGCAAAAAGGAACTCGAAGACTACATGAGATTTACTTACATCAAGCCTAAGACATTGCCAAAAAAATTTGTCAATAAGAATATTTCAACTCTTGAGTCTTCCTTAGTTACCGAAGTACAAGAAGTTCAAACCAAGTCATAATCTAAAGCTACTAAGCCAATGCCTACTGAGTTTGAAGAACCCGAGCTGCAAACAGAACAACCAGAGCTAGAAGTTGAAATTCAAAATGAAGACATAGGAATTCAATCAAAAGGCAAAGAACCTGTATTGGCTAAGTATGTCAAAAGGCATCATGCACTAGATTAGATTATTGAAGATAAATCAAAAGGTACTATGACAAGAAGTAAGCTAAAAGGTACATGTTTACTTGTTGATTTTGAACCTAGAAATGTTAAAGATGCATTGGAAAATGAAAGTTGGATTGAGGCCATGAATGAAGAAATTAAACAAATAGAGAAGAACAAAACCTAGACTCTTGTACCTAGGCCTAAAGATAAAAATGTGATTAGAACAAAATGGGTATTCAAGAATAAGTTGAATGAAGATGGTAAAGTATCAAGAAACAAAGCTAGATTGGTATGTAAAGGCTACTCTCAAGAACAAGGCATTCATTATAGTAAAACTTGCTCCTATTGCAAGAATAGAAGGTGTCAAAACCTTACTTGTATATGCAACACATAAAGGATTTAAGGTATACCAGATGGATATTAAATCTGCATTTCTCAATGGCATTCTTGATGAAGAAGTCTACATTGAACAACCAAAAAGTTTTGTTGATCCAAAGAAAAGGGACATGGTCTGCAAATTACACAAAGTATTGTATGGTCTGAAACAAGCTCCTAGAGCATGGTATGAAAGGTTGCACAACTACCTTATACATATTGGTTTCCAGAGAAGGAAGGACCAGATAACAAGATTGCATTGGTAGAAATATTTGTGGATGATATTTTATTTACAAGAAATGATGACCTATGCAAAGAATTTTTAGAGCAAATGAACAAAGAGTTTGACATGGCTATGTTTGGTGAGATTAAGTTCTTTGTTGGACTTTAAATACAACAGAGTGGGAACAGTGTCTACGTCACTTAGTCTAAGTATGTCAAGGAGATACTCAAGAAGTTTGGCATGGAAGATTCAAAACCAATTGGAACCTCCATTGTACTGGATTAAAGCTTACCAAAGATGATGATTCAAAAGAGGTAGATTAGACCTTATATAGATCAATGATTGGAAAATTACAATATGTAGTTCATACAAGGCCTGATATTGCTCTTGCAGTTGGTATAGTGACAAGATTCTTGGCAAAACCCAAAGAAAATCATATGATGGCAATCAAAAGAATCTTGACATATTTGAAAGACACTAAAAACTATGGTTTATGGTATAAACTTGGAGGAAATTTGGACCTAAAAGTATTTATTGATGTTGATTGGGCTAAAAATCTTGATGATAGAAAGAGTACAAGTGGTGGAGCATTCTTTCTTGGTAAAAGGTTGGTATCTTGGACAAGCAAAAAGAAAAACTGCACATTCCAATCCATAGCAAAAGCAGAATATGTTGCAACAGTAATGAATTGTTATAATATTGTTTGGTTTAAACAATTGTTGGAAGGCATGAAGGTTGAGATCAAAGAACTAGTTGTCATGTTTTGTGATAATACAAGTGCAATTAATATATCAAAGAATCTAGTGATGCATTCCAAAACCAAGCATATTGCTATAAAATATCATTTTGTCAGAGAATTGATGTAGGAAAAAGAAATCAGATTGGAATATGTTCATACAAAAGAACAAATTGCAAACATATTTACCAAGCCATTACCTAAGGATGCATTCTTGTATCTAAGAGGTAAGCTAGGGGTCATTCCCCTATCTGAGGCCCACTAAATAAAGTTTTAGTGATGCATCAATAGGAACCTAGTTGAAGATCTATTTGTTGATGAAGCATAGTTAAGAGAACATTGCATATGAATCAATGCTCAAGGTACATTAATACTCATTTGGTATGTGTTGTCTTTGGCATGTTTTGTCAAATAGGGAGAGTTTATTGTCATGTCTTTCTAAAATTTGTTTGAAGCTATGTAATTCCTTCACAAAGAGAGATTACTGCATTAGAGAAGTTTGTGGTATAAAATCTAGGAGGGAGAAACTTTCTATCAGAGAAAGTCTTGTTTTTAAATTTCATTGTGCTATGACATGTTGTGTTGCCATCAATGCCAAAAAGGGAGATTGTTAGATACAATTGTCTAATTATGTGTTGTCTTTGATGTTACACAAATGTCATATCATTTTTTAGTTAGGGCTTACCAAGCTCACTTGGTTAGCAAGTCAATTTTTCTTGTCTACCAAGAATTCCTGGAGATTACTCTACAAAGACAATGTCTATCGAGCTCACTCAAGTAGTGGAGACAGTTCTCAGTATCTACTGAGTGTTCATGTGTTTGCCTAGTTCAGAAGGTAGTGTCTACCGAGTTCACTTGGGTGTCGAAGGAAAGTTCATCAGAGTTAGTGTTCATCAAGTTCACTGGGTTGCCAAAAGATTTTGCAAGTTCATATTGTTAACCAAGCTTCTATTGGTTAACACAAGAAATCATGTCAGGATTAGTGTTTACCGAGTAGGGTCAGCCAATGAAGGATTTTGTTGATTTAGGTTATGAAGTTTAATTATTTCATGTATTGATTCTAGCTAACTATGGTAATGTTTATTGGTCATTGTAATTTGTAATTGAGCCTACTTGATAATTTGGATGGTCTAAATGAAACCTGTCAAGTTGAGATTCTAATGAAAGAATGAGTATGCAAGTGTATTGATTGATTAAGGAGGAAAGTGTGTGAGCGAAATTGAAGGTGTTAGGATAAACCACGAACAGAAATAAAAACTACATGCAAATATAACCAATAACAGAAAATAATAGATCACACAAAAATGAACACAAGGCACAAAGATTTAATGTGGTTCACCCAATCCCTGGGCTACGTCCACCAAAATAGCAAGTCTAATCTTATTACAATCCAGTGAGTACAACCTGATTACAATCCATAATCCCTTACAGCTCAATACCGCTGCAAGAACCAATTTCGCATCACAACATAAGATAATGAAAAATACCCAACCCTAAACCCTTTTATACAAGTATTAAACCACTTTAGGGTTATAACATGTCGGCCATATGTTGGCCATAATATGTTAGTTACCATGTCAACCCCAAACCCCACTATTTATGAAGTATGTACAGTACTTTCCTGATCAGTCACCATAATCTAACAATCTCCCACTTGGGGACTGATCAGGCTCCACACTAAACAACAATCTCCCACTTGGAGACTGATGTTATACCAATACCACTACCACATGGGACTCCCACTAGATCAAACCACCCTAGACTCTGATGTTCTTTTATTCATGTTCAGTCTAAAAGACCAACCAAAGCTGAAGAGGAGTTCAGCTTCTCCCTTGTTACAACCTTTGTCAACATATCTGTTGGATTGTCATTGGTATGTATCTTCTCTAGCTTTAACTGTCCATCCTCCAAAACTGACCGAATGAAATGGTACTGTAACTGTATGTGTTTGGTCTTAGAATGCAGAGCTGAATTCTTAGCAAGATGAATGGCACTCTAACTATCTATGAACAAATAATTATCCTTCTGAAGATGTCCCAATTCTTCCAAGAAGAACTGAAGCCATATCATCTCCTTGGCTACCTCTGTAGTAGCAACATACTCTGCCTCTACAGTGGATAGAGCATTAATCTTCTGTAACCTAGAAACCTAGCTCACAGTTGCCCCACCAACAGTAAAGACATAACTTATAGTACTCCACCTGGTATCAATATCCCCAACCAAATCTAAGTCAACATAGCCCTGTAAATCAGTAGTAGAGCCCCCAAAGTGTAAACACTTATTGGATGTTCCTCTCAAATATCTGAGAATCCACTTGACAGCATTCCAATGCTCAAATCCTGGACGATTCATATACCTGCTAACGACTCTCACTGCATGTGCAATATCTGGCCTAGTGCATACCATAGCATACATCAAGCTTCCTATAGCTGAAGCATAGGGTACCTTGGACATCTTATCCTCCTCTTTCTGTGTCTTGGGACACATCTCCTTAGTCAATTTCAAAAGACCAGGTAAAGGTTTGCTAACGGCTTTAGCATTCTCCATAGAGAAACATTGCAACACCTTCTCAACATAATCAGCTTGAGATAGCATCAATGTTCTGTTCTTCCTATCTCTGCAAATCTTCATACCAAGGATTTGTTTTGCTGCCCCCAAATCCTTCATAGCAAATGCATGTGCTAACTGGCATTTTAGCCCCTTAATATGATCCATGCTAGACCCAGCTACAAGCATATCATCAACATATAAACCTAAAATAATGTAGCTATCATTATCCAACCTCTTAAAATAAACATAGTAATCTGAATGACACCTATTATATCCATGCTCATGCATAAAACTGTCAAATTTCAGATACCATTGCCGAGGTGCTTGCTTCAAGCCATATAAACTTTTCTTCAATTTGCACACTAAGTTCTCCTTACCTTTGACCTCAAATCCCCATGGATGGGCCATATATATTTCTTCATCCAAATCACCATGAAGAAAGGTTGTTTTAACATCCAACTTCTCTAAATGCAAATCTTCAGTAGCCACAAGACTTAAAATAGTACAGATAGAAGTCATTTTAACAACAGGAGAATATATCTCATCAAATTCAATTCCCTTTTTCTGTGCAAATCCTTTTACAACTAACCTGGCCTTAAATCTTTTCTTACCTCCTTCCTCTTCTTTCAACCTGTAAACCTACTTATTTTGTAAAGCCTTTTTACCTGTAGGCAACTTGCATAGATCCCATGTCTTATTATGTAGCAAAGAGTCCATTTCATCTTTCATTGCAGACTCCCACTGAATCTTAGTATCCACTTGCACAGCTTCATCATTACTTTTAGGTTCACCAGCATTAGTAAGTAAAATAGAATACAAAGAGGGAGAAAAACTTTGTGGAGGTCTAATTTGCCTCGTTGACCGTCTAACATTCACTGGTGTGTGTGGTGTTTTTTTTTGCAGTTGTTGCACATCATGAGGAATGGCTGGAACATCAGCTTTTGGAGTATCATCGAACACTACATAATCATCTTCTTTCTTCTCATGTTGCTGCAACAGATCTTTGTACAACACTTTCTCATTGAATATGACATCCTGACTTCTAACAATTTTAAGATTTTCAAAATCCCAAAGCCTATAACCAAATTCATTAATGCCATATCCAACAAAGACACATTTCTTTGATTTAGCTTCTAGCTTGGTTCTATTTTTAGAGTCTATATGAGCAAAAGCTTCACAATCGAAGGTCTTGAGAAAAGAATAACTCACCTTCTTACCAGTCCATGCTTCCTCTGAAATACCATAGCCCAAAGGAGTAGAGGGACCTCTATTAATCAAATATATTGTAGTATTGATAGCCTCCACCCACATGTGTAAGGGAAACCTAGCATGCAACCTCATGCTTCTTGTGCACTCTATTATAGTCCTGTTCATGCGTTCAGCCACTCCATTTTCCTGTGGAGTCCTTGGAAAAATTTTCTATCTATGAATACCATTAGTGGAGCAATAATCTTCAAATTCATGACTACAATACTCACCACCATTATCAAATCTGAGACATTTTAATTTCTTACCAGTCTCATTTTCAACCAAGCATTTCCATTTCTTAAAAGTTTGGAATACATCAAATTTATGTCTAAGGAAATAAACCCATACTTTTTTGGTTGCATCATCAATAAATGTAACATAATAATGAGAGCCACCAAGGGAAGATACCTGAGCTGGTCCCCATACATCTGTATGCACAAGCTCTAATTTCTCCTTTTTGTTTTCCTTCCCAATCTTTACAAAACTCACTCTCTTTTGTTTTCCATACACACAACTTTCACAAAAATCCATATTAACACATTTCAGACTTGGTAAAAATTTCTTTGAATGAAGTACTTTCATACCTTTCTCACTCATGTGCCCAAGTCTATTGTGCCACAGCACTGTATTAGAATCTACAACGGCTATTTGTTCTCCCTGCTCAACTGTAGCAATTGTTCTTGAACATTCATTTTTCTCTGAAACAATAAAAGTAGTAGGAACAATATGACATGTACAAAGATATAAGGTGCCTACTTTCACACCTCTTGCTACTACAAGGGAACCTTTTGAAACCTTCCAATTTTTATCATTAAAAGTAACTACACAACCCTCATCACTGAGTTGCCTGGCTGAAATTAAATTTTTACTCAGCCTTGGAACATGTCTTACCTCATGTAGTAGCCAATGATTCCCATTCTGCAACTTAATCTTAACTTTTCCCTTTCCAACAATCTGATAGGGTTCATTATCCCCCAAATAAACAAGCCCAAAATCCCCTTGGACATAATCAATGAAATAACCTCTATGAGGTGTAGCATGAAATGAAGCACCAGAATCTAAAACCCATGAATCATCAATACTCTCTAAAGACAGAAGCAAAGCATCCTCTTTGGATTTGTTACTTACCACATTTGCCTCCTTGTCTCCATCTGATTTATCTCCTTCATTTTTCTTTTGATTCTAAAAATCTTTCTTTTTGTACCCTGGTTTCCCACAGCACCAGCAATCATTTGGTCCTCTCGATTAAGACCTCCTCCCCTTTGACTTTCCTCTTGATTTCCCACAATTTCCAGAGTTACTTCCTCTTTCAGTCGTTCTACCCCTGCTTTGTGCATTCAAAGCACTTCCTGATGTAGATCCACTTGAGGATTTTCTACAAGTTTCCTCACTCAAAACAACACCGATCACATCATCATATTTTAGGGTACTAGATCCAGGAATAGAATTACTCACCCCCATTACCAAGCCATTCTAGCTTTCAGGCAAAGAACACAAAATCAAGAGAGCCTTAATTTCTTCATCAAAATTGATACCCACAGAAGATAACTGACTAGCAATAGTATTAAACTCATTTAAATGATCTACAACAGATCCACCTTCTGCCATTTTCATATTAAATAAATGCTTCATAAGAAATACCTTGTTTGAAGTGGAGGGCTTTTCATACAATGTCGCTAGGGTTTTCATCAAATATTCTGTCGTCTTTTCTTTTGTAATATTAAATGCCATTGATGGTGCCAAGCATAAATGAATGCTTTCGAGTGCCTTTCTATCCAAAAGATCCCATTCAGGCTCTGACATAGTTCCCTAATTCTTGGCTTTTCCTTCCAACGGCTTCCATAAATCTTTCTAATATAGATAGTCTTCCATTTGCATCTTCCATAACTGAAAGTTCTGCCCATTAAACTTGTCAACCCTCAGCTTACCCTCATTTGCCATCGCTCCCACTCAACTGTGAGACCCCCACTTAGCTGTGAGACTTTCCTACAGAGGATAACTGAAAGACAACCTTGCTCTAATACCACTTGTTAGGATAAACCATGGACAGAAATAAAAACTACATGCAAATATAACCAATAACAAAAAATAATAGATCACATAGAAATGAACACAAGGCACCAAGATTTAACATGGTTCACCTAATCCCTGGGCTACGTCCACCAAAATAGCAAGTCTGATCTTATTACAATCTAGTGATTACAACCTGATTACAATTCGTAATCCCTTACAACTCAATACCGTCGCAAGAACCAATTTCGCAACACAACATAACATAATGAAAAATACCCAACCCTAAACCCTTTTATACAATTATTTAACCACTTTAGGGTTATAACATGTTAGCCATATGTTGGCCATAATATGTCAGCTACCATGTCAGCCATGGCCAAAAAAAATTTGTACAGTACTTTCCTGATCAGTCACCATAATCTAACAGAAGGATGGTCAGATATCCTCGTGGAGCAACAAAGTAATATTCGATCAGGAAGGATCTAGTATGAAGCATAATAGAGATATATAATCATCAATTTAGTTGCATCTCAATTAATTCATCTCATTGTTACTTTCTTACCATTGTAGCAGTGATTCCAAAATCTCTTCACAGAGTTGGTTTAACAATCGGTTGTAAATCCTCTAACAAGGTGATAGTTCCATTGAATTGTTTTAAGACCTCTTGCAAGGCCACTCCTAATAAGGTGATTAAATACTCTAACAAGGTCACACCTAACAGTGTGTTTTGTAACCTTTAACCAGGTTGGCTCCTAACAGGGCTTACTTTAGAAGAGGAAAAAATAGTAACTAGTTCCATTGGCGATTTTTCCCATATTGGGTTTCTACATTAAATCCTGGTGTCTCATATGTTCATGTTATTTCTTTTATGCTTGCAAGTTAATCATTGTGAATTTTTAAGTTTAGTTAAAAGTAAATCACACTCTACTTTTATCGAGTTACAATATTTTATGTGTGTTTACCGAATAACAGCAACAATCAGATTTATTGTTAACATCCAAGGGATCTGAAATATTTGTGTGGTAACTAATTCATCCCCCCCCCCTCTCAATTACTCCATCTATATTTCCAACAATCTCACCTATGGTGAATTTCCTTATCATCTTACTAGTAAGGAGAATATACCCTTAAAGCTAAAGTCTAAGAAATTTGTAATTTTTGATGATGTGTTGTATAAAAAGGAATTGGAGGAAATGTTCCTGCAGTGTGTTGATAGTGATCAACAGAAAATATTGTTCGGGGATTTACATAATGAAGCATTTGGAGACCATTATTCATCCACAGTCACATCTTTTAAAATCCTTATAAATAGCTATTACTATCCCAGGATGTTCAAATATACATATAAATGGGTAGGTCAGTGTGATAAATGCAAGATGTTTAAGGGAAAGAATTAGTTAGTAGCATTACCTTTGAGACATGTAGTCATTGAAGAGCCTTTTAATTAGTGGGGTATGGATTTTTTATGACCTCTTGATACTTCCTCAAGTGTAGTACACACTCATATTTTGACAGTGATGGACTTTTTCGCTAAATGGTTCAAAGTTGTCCCAGTTAAGAAGACCACTTCTAAGGTAGGAAAACATCCTGGTCGAGTTTGAAGTCACAAAAAGATAGTAGCTAATACTGCTCAAAATTTCTCCTCTAATGAGCTACAAAATTTTTGCTATGACAATGGCATACAACTTTCACACTCTTTAGACTACTTTCTACAAGGAAATGGTCAATCAAAGTCTACCAAAAATACCTCATTTATATCATGAAGAATTTGGTCAGTAAGAATTCTAGATATTGACATAAGAAATTATTTGAAGTGCTATGGGATGACAAAACATCTCCCAAAAGGGACATAGGAGTCACTCCTTTTGATCAAGTATATGGAGTGAAAGCTCAGTAATCCTTACCCCTTTGAATTGGTTGTGGCTACAATTCAAAAGGTGATAGAAGATAAAACATTTCAAACCACCCTAGAAAAGAGGATCTTCTACCTTAAAAAGATTCAGGAAGAAAGAGAGAGTAGAGTAGATCACATCACTAGTCACCAAGCGTAGTTTAAGAGAATTTTTTATCAGAGTACTAGACGTAATAAATTCATGGAGAATGAAAAAGTACTTTTTTTGGGACAAGAAAAGAGATCCCCAAGGAGCTCATGGAAAGTTTGAATCACTTTTGAAGGGTACCTTTGAAATTATCCAAATACTCAGTCCCAATTCCTTCAATCTAACGTACCAAGATGGAATAGAGATGCCCATGTCTTATAATGGGAAGGCCCTCAAGCTATATCAACTATGAGAATTTTTATTTTCCAATGTTAATAATGTATATAACATTTTTTTGTGTTGTATTTTTATTTTCTTCCTTAGGTTTTTTTAATCTGACTCATTGTTTAATTTAATTAGTTGTGAAATTAGATATTTTGAGTCCCACTTTAGTCCTTTATAGTCCCAATCCCCAGCCAAAGCAAACTATTACCCATATTTTTAACTTGGCCCCCTATCTTTAGAAAATAATCTTAAAGAGGAATTTTGAACCTTGAACTTGAACTAATTGGTTCAACGGATCAATGGTTCAACGTCACCTGTTCTCATGTCGAGAAGCTTTCTTAAGTTTTTCTTTTTATCAAACCCAAACCTTGAACTTGAACCCATGAAACAATTGGTTCAAAGATTCAAAGTTCAAAGATTTATTTTGTTTTTGTAAATATACACCCAATATGAATTTTTTGTTTCATAGTGGACCCTAGTACACTTACTTGAAGTTGAAATTTGAATGCCTTGTAGTTAGTTCAAGTTCATAGTTTGGTGTAATGAAAGTATTCCTAAGTCATCTTGGGTCTATTTTTAATTAGCACTTTGCCCCAATATATTCTTTGCATATTGAAGTTGAATCTTGAACCGATCATTTTATGGTGTAAGAATTCAAATTCATGAACTTAAGAGTTGGCTGCCCATAGACATGTGGTAGTATAAAGATACTCAAACTTTTAGGGAAAGATGAAAATGCATGCATTTCATGACAATTGGTTAAGGTGATGACATAATGAAACTAAGTACATATGAAAGTGAAGGAACTCGTTAATGAGTAAGAAACCCTGAGATATCGGTACTTCCCTTGATCATTTAGTGGACTTGTCCTCTAGGTATGCACTACCATAAAACCTCCTTTCTAGTAAATGCCATGATTTTATGAAAGGATAAAATCTAATGTGTCTACTTAGATTCTAAAGTAAGTAGAAAGTGTTGGAGTTGATGAAATCCAACTCCGAAGATGCTCAAGATCACCTACATGCAAAAACTTGTCAAAGAGAAGCCAAGGAAGGAAGAGGGTGAAGCAAGGGAAAAACCCTAAACGGACATGAGAGACAACAAGTATACAAACATAAGAAAATATGTATTTACAATATGCCTTGATATTGTTATTTTGAAAATACAATGAGGGAGCCTAAATATAAAGAGCTCAAGGAATCTTCCAGAATTGGCTAGAAGATGCTAGGAGATAAGTGTGACAACTAAGCATACATCCACTTGACATGGAAAGTCCTCGAACAATGTGAGAGGATAAGTATGACTTAGAGAGAACAAACTCCCATATTGTCAACAACTTATAACTAACTCCTAGACTACAATAAATAAATAAATGCATTTACCTAAGTAAGCTTAAGTAAATTAATTATTTACTCTAACACCCCCCCCCCTTAAGTGCAACTTAGGGAAATGCCTTAAGCTCACAAAACTAAGATGAAATGCAGAATGGGTCCTAGCAACGAGGCCATGTTAGGTACCCATGTACAAATGCAAAAGAATGCAACCTCTGTAAATAGGGAAAGAGAGAAAACCACGTGGGAAAAACCCTCCCCCAAAAAGAGGTAAGAACCTAGTGAAGAACTAAAGAAGCCTCCAACTAGGGAATGTTCTCTAAAATAGGAACAAGGAGTGATCATGAAGAGCATCACTAAAGCAAGAAAAAGCCACAAATTTGCCAAACTGCTAATCTGAAGAACCTTCATGGAAGAAGAAGGCATGAATCGAGCATGTCTATATGGTAGATGATCCATCTCATCGAAATGCATAGGTAGCCAGCCATTGCAATCGCCTTGTACATAGGATCAACCAATGAATACATAGTTGACACTATCGAACCATCGAACCACGGATGCATTAGAACAATAGCATAAACCCCCCTTAATGTAGATGGGGTGAGATGAAAGGCAACTGAGAAGGTTAGCCAAAGTCTCCTGGAGATGAACCAAGAACAATGAGAGATGAAGAGGTATAGACACGTATAAAGACACAGTCACACTGATGCTACATGGGGCTAATGTTGTGGAAGAGACACTCACTTGACAAAGGGAGAATGCCTAAAATAGCAAACAACTATCCCCCCCCATGGTGCTTTATGAAAATAGTGCAAGTACAACTGACTCAAAAACAACATTCATGACCCCCGAAATGCAAAAGTGACACCTTATCTCAGTGTGATACATAAAAGTGCTTCAAAATAATAGCTACAATGATCAAAACTAAAAATAAACTACAAAAAAATATAAAGGAAACCATGCCAGGAAAATGATCCTCAAGCCTAAAACACTCAAGATATCCACCATATAGAAAAAATGCCAAAAACATAATAGAAAGAGCATGGACCATAAACTAAGGAAAAGGACCACATTTCTAAAAAGTACACAGAACCAACCTTCCAGAAATATAAAGTTTTCAAAAAATGGGCATGGGACGCAAAAGATATGCTTGCCGGAGTCAAAAACAAAACATTAGACTTCAACTAAAAAAAGGGCAATAAAAATGCATCAAAACCTAAAAATACCTACACCAGTGTCTCCGTCTTGGAACCAACTTTTCCATGCTTCTTTTAGATCAAAAAAATACCTCTGTGTGCTCAAGTTATGGCCAAAAAATTAAGAGTAGGTCAAAAAGGACCTAGAACGAGAGTGCAAGAAGGTGTGTTGATGTAGTGCTAACATCATGCTGATGTCAGCATTTCATGTGATTAAAATTGATGGCCTAGAGCTCGTCAATGCAAAAAAAATTCCACGTGGCAAATTGGCTGACAGGTGGCAAAACCTCCACGCGAGCGCTGACGGTGTAGAAATGCTGAGGTGGTTGTTGATGAATCTCCACGCGAACATCTCGATAGGTGAAGCCCTGGGTGGCAGAACTAGGTGCGGTGGTCGTAGGGGTGGTGAAAGATGGCAGAGGTAGTGAGAATTGGAAGCACCACCGACGGAGATCTATGGGTGGGCAGCGGTTGAGCCGCGACGGTGATGCAGCCACTACAGCTGGGCTGAGCACCGATGGCACAGCGGTGGCCCCACAGTGGCAGCGTGCTCTAAATTTTATTTTTTTATTTTTTTGTTGAAAATTGTCTATACGGGTCCGTACGGCCCTGCAAACAAAAAAAATTTGCCTCCCGGAGCTCTGTCTCCAAAAATAACAAGTTTTATATGGATCTTGACTGCAAACGACCTTTCGAATCCAATGGTAGTGTCCGTTTGGGCTAAAAGTGCTCTGAAAAATTTGTTGTTCCCCCAATTTGAAGAAAAAATGCATAAACAAACTAGGGTTTGTGACTTCAAATCACGGCTTCAAAAAATCTTCAACGAAGCACCAGCAAGGAGGCTCTGATACCATGTTGGAGTTGATGAAATCCAACTCCAAAGACACCCAAGATCACCTACATGCGAAAACTTGTCAAAGAGAAGCCAAGGAAGGAAGAGCATGGAGCAAGGGAAAAACCCTAAACAGACATGAGAGACAACAAGTATGCAAACATAAGAAAATATGTATTTACAATATGCCTTGATATTGTTGTTGTGAAAATACAATGAGGGAGCCCGAATATAAAGAGCTCAAGGAATCTTCTAGAATGAGATAGAAGACACTAGGAGATAAGTGTGACAACTAAGCATACATCCACTTAGGTGGAAAGTCCTCGAACAATGTGAGAGGATAAGTATGACTTAGAGAGAACAAACTCCTATATTGTCAACAACTTATAACTAACTCCTAGACTACAATAAATAAATAAATGCATTTACCTAAGTAAGATTAAGTAAATAGAATAAATAATTAGTAAATTAATTATTTACTCTAATAGAAAGTAGGGTCTGTGTTAGAGGATATTTTTGGATTCAAGTACAATGAGTTTGCATTCCTTACCTAAATCCTCTATTTTTGTTATCTTTTAGTATTTAAAGTTTGTCTAATTCTTTCCATATCCTATTTAGTTTTGCAAGTTGAAACCTACACATTTCCATGCCCACCCCACACCCTAAGTTAACAAAAAAAATAAACCTAGACCTTTAGTAATTTTCTTACTAGAATTAGGAGACACAACTCTTGCGGATGAGGAGTTTGAATAACTTCCACCCTAGGTCCATAGTTGAAAGAGTGTTTGAAAGTGGTCTAATTAGAGCCGCTAGTTTTTTTGAAGTCATTCCTTGTCCTAAGTTGGTTCTAGAGTGTAGGGATAAGTATGATGTTGCTAAAAGATGTATCCAAAACCACAATGGTGAAGTCTTGGTGTATGTAAATTATATCGCTATCAAATTCCACCCAAAAAAGAGTATGAAGATTGAACTACCAATTTTTCATACTCCAAATTAATAACCAATGCTAAAGGATTCAACAGTGTTATTACTAAGAAATGGTTAATTAAGTTGGATAAAGGTGGCTCTCACTTATTGAGACCCCTAACTATAGAACATATGACACCATAAGTCAGGGATGTAATCATTTTCTTAAATAGGGTAAAGGAGGGTCAACATGCCTTCTTGTGGGAAAAATGGATGTATTTTTTCATTTGAGTTGTACTTGACAAAGGAAATTTCATCGATTGGGCCAAAACCATCATAAATAGGCTTCATGAAGAGTTTTCTCAAGTATCAAGAACTATAGGTTTCTACATTTCATCCTATTTGTTCTATGTTCTTGCTTGTTGCAAACAATGGGAGGGTTTTCCTTGCCAAATTTGGTAGATAATATGGCTATATATTATTATTACCCATTGTTGCAAATGAAGAGAAATCCTAAATATTTCTGAATGGTTCAAGACACTTTTCTAGCTAAGTTAGTATTTGAGTTACAAGGGAAAGGGAGAAAAAGGTTGTCTAAAGAGGTCATGCAGTTGATCACAATTTATGGTAGCTACTTTATACATTTTCCTTAACTCACTTACCTAAGGGTTTCAGGGAAAACCCTTGAAACTACCAAGATATTATCTAGACATATATCTCTTAATTAAGATGTGTTGGCAAGTCACTAAGGTGGACAAGAATTGTAAAACTAGGAAAGGTTCAGGTTATGTTTTCCCTATTAATTTGGGTCATTACCATTGTAGAAGGATCCAAGATGATTTCAATTTAAAGGAAGAATTTAAATCTATGAATCTACAACCCCCCTCCGCTAGACCTAAGTTTGATAGTAAGAATTTTGTTAGGTCTTAATTTGAACTTGACCCTTCATTTTTCTCATGAACCTCATGTAGAAGATTACTAGGTAGATTGTGAAGATTATTTTTAAGTAATAAAAATGTTATGGTCCCAGTTTATTGTAAGGAGGATCATTGAATTTAGGATTCTAATGAAGGCTTCTAGAATTAAAGAAGTCAATAATGAAGATGTTTTAAACCCACTGTATATTGAACAAGTTAAGTTTTTCCCATATCCAAATTGGATTAGGACAAGTTAGAAGAGGATGATCTTCATGAAAGGATTGTCTTTTTCGTTGACAGAACTAAAGAATGACTTAAAAATAAAAGGTAGTTGTAGTAAAAGGAAAAAGAGAATCCTCCACATATAGCTTCAACTAGTTCTAGTTCAGCATTGCCTTCTCCTAATACTAATAAGGTTGCACCATGTTCCTTTGTAAGTGGCCAAGATCCTCAACAAGAAGTTGAACCCCCTACCCAAGATCCCATTCAAGTTCAAACCCAATCATCACTTCAAATTAGCCATCCTTGGAGACAAAAAAGGAAAGAAGCAAAAGGAAGTTGTAGTGATTCTAGATTTAGAAAACCAATGGAAATGAACCAATAGCAGAATCCACCATAGAGAGCCTTACAAATGTCATGGGTCAGATGGATTAGAACAAACAATTAATAGATCGAACTAATACCATAAGTACAAATGCATTGGCTATTGGGAATGCCATAGGAGCCTAAACTCTTCAAACCCAAGGCAACCCTTCTACTCCAAACTAGTTTGACCTCTTTGTTAGTAAAAAGAGAAGTATGGCACTTATAACTCTTTTAATATAGGATATGGTTGGTAAGCCACTAAAAAGTAAGAATCCAAAGGTAGAAGCCATGCTAGAGTTGAATGACAAAATAGGGCACTAGATGATTGATATTTACAAGCCAGATGAAGTCTTTCCATAGGATTTTATAGTGGAAAGAGTTGACCTTGGAATGATTACTAGAGTAGCAGATATAAAAATCTTTAATGCCAGTAATAAGAAGATTGAACATATGATCTGGAAAGACTGGAAGGAAAAAAGAGACATGAAGTAGACTGTATAATTGATGGTTGAATATATTCACACCCTTCAGAATCCTAATGCATTGGATGTACTAGGTAATGCTTCTATTATAGACATCTCATCTTTCGCCAACCAAAAGTTTCTTGATCAGATAAAAAGGGATATGTATGTGGCAAAAATTCTTGATGATTGGGTAGATATTGTGATGGCTAGTGGGGTGAATTATATTTCTAAGTTCACTAAAACTAAAACATGGGAAACCAAAGTAATAGCCAAGTTGGAATCTAAACTAAATGCATGGGAGGAAGAAAAAAATTAATGGGATGAATGTATCTTCTAAATTATTGAGGTTTAGACCTATGATATTACTAAGTTCTTAGCAGACATATCCAATGTAGTTGTTGATGTTGATTTCTTATTTGTAGCAAGGTCTGACATAGAATGAAGAAATATATTTGTTGAACAGGGGCTAGACAAAACATCCAAACTCCTAAGGGAAATAGAATGCCTTAAGAAGATTTTGGATGATGATATTAATTGAAATTATGTCATAATTATGGAGAACAAGGATAAGCTTAGTAGAGGAACACAAGAAGTGTTGGCATCATTTTAAGATAAGATGAAGATAATGAAGGAAATCAAGGAAATGATAGTTAAGGACTTCACCACCATTGCTTGCACGAATTCCATAATGATCAAATACAGAGCCCATTTGAAAGTGCATGATAAAAAGAAAGACCATATTCACAAGGTAAAAATCATGTGGAAGTTGAGATTAGATCATATAGGGGTACCACAATAGAAGGAGTTGATTGAGTTTGTAGCTAAATATAAAAGGTGGAAAGAAGTGGGTGGTGGAATTCCATAAAATGTGGATCAACAAACTAATCCTATAGCCATGGTGGGGAATTAATTAGATAGGTCCAAAGGACTGATAGTTAGTAGCACGCTTTCATTTTTTATTAGTTTCTTTAAAAGATTATGTTTGACTAGTAGTAGTGTATTAACTCTAGATGGAGTTAGTTTTAAAAACTAAATCTAAAAGCCCTGTGAGGCTATATTAGCATTTTTTTAATATTTTGATAGGGTCATCTCTCTAGAGACTGAAAATTTTCATTTTGATTATCTTGTTTTGGATATGTTATACTTATATATATGAGATACAATAGATATATAGAATCTTAAGGTTTATATATGAATGTTTGGTTGGTAAATCTTGTGGTTTATTAAAGCATATTATTAATTGTCATGTGGGAATAGATTTTATGTGATGCTAGTTCATCCTCTCACATTCTATATTGTTTTTGTATCTGGAACAACAAGGCAAGCTTAGTTCAAATTTTTTAGTCATGAACTTTTTTATTGTAGTAATCAGTAATGTGGCTAATTATTATTGTGAAGTTTTAATTTATCTTTAACTTGCACATTATTTTCATTGTTATGAACTAAATGTTTTGCCTTATTATTTTAGGTAAAAATAAACTTCAGTAATTAGTCATTTAAAATCATTTTTAATTTTGCAATCTTTCAAGTTAGGAAGTTGCACCTATTAAATGTAGAGAATTTTCAATCAAAGAAACTCATTTGTTGGTGTTTGTAGTTTTTCCTCAAAGTTGGGAGTCAAGTCAAGAATTACTTAACATCTTTAATGGGAAAAATTATTCACTAACAAAGATTTTGAGTTATTTCCCAAAAACTACATTAGAAGGCCTAATTAGGCCTAAAAAGGCTAGTAGCCCTATTACAAGGGATTTCAAGAAATTGGTAAGGATTCCATGATTAGATTGAGTACAATGGTGTAAAATTTAGGTGATTTGTGTAGTTTTGAAGCCCATCCATCCTACTTGAAGGTGATTGTGGTCATGAGAGTTGAGAGTTGAACGTAGTTGATTAAGTTCAAGGAGAAAGGGTGAATTGTGAGAAGTGTCAACTTGGTAGAGAGATTTGGTGAGAAGAGGAATTGAGATAAGAATTCCTCTTGAGTAAGGTCATTGAGAGAAACCTAAGAAGGATAGGATAGAGGCCTTAAGGGAGTCTAAAGGTGGCAGGAAGCAAGGAAAAATATCTCCCTATCAAATTAGTATCAAAACCCTTAAAGATTTGGGACAAGGTATGGTATATGTCAGAATCAGTGGGTGAAACAAATATGGTGACCAATGTATAGTTTGTCAAAGAAATGACAGAGAAGAAGGAGAATAGGCTCATATGGGAAGCCTTAGAGGCTATGAAAAACAAATTAGATAAAGCGGCATAAAATTTTGATAAAGTGAAAGTGAAATTGAAGGATGATGAAGATAAGGGTAAGGAAATAGATATTGAGGATGTAAGTCCCTAAAGTAGACCCACCCTTGCAATAAGAACCATTATTGAAAGTTATCAGGGCATTAGGGGGGAAAGCTTTGTACCCATTTTTAGTGAAAAATGGAACCTAAATTAGTAATGGGATGGATAGAGGGTATGGAAAATTATTTTGAGTATGAAGGCATTACAGAAGAAAAAAAGGTGAAGGTAGAAAGATCAAAAATGAGGAGGTCAGCCCTGACTTGGGGAAAATTTCTCCAAAGAAAGAGGTAGAAATAAGGAAACAAGCCTATAGTTTCTTGGAAAGACATGGAGGCTAAAGGAAGATTACTTACTTGAAGATTATGAGACATAGTTATGCAAGAAGAGACAAAGTCTTTGGAAAAAGGATTTGGATGTAGCTGCATATATAGAGGAGTTCTACAAGTTGTGTTTGAGGTCAAAGGTGTAAGAAGATGAGAGCATCAAGGTAGCCATATAAATTAATGGACTTAGGTAGAACATCCAAGAATTTCTTAGTCTCTTAAGTCTAACTATAGTCCATAAGTGTTACTAAATAGCCATTAAAGTGGAAGAGAAGGGTAAAAAGAACCAAGACACTCATTCCAAAGGTAGATTATAAGGTAGAGACTCTAGAGGTCATAAAAGAAGCTATGGTGGCAAAGGAAATGAAACTAGATCACAAGATAAATCCAAATTTATAGATCAGAGTGGTGACTCAAGTGGAAGGAGAAGCTCAAGGAGAAAGAAGTAGAGACTTTGGAGGCAATAGAGGCTGATTTGAAGGTAGAGACTCACACTTCACCAACATGAAATGTTATAATTGTGGGAAACTAGAACCTCTAGCTTTTAAGTTTCCTAAGAAAGGTTCTACTTCCCAACTAGAGAAGAGAATCACTTATACCCAAGAAGAAAATAGCAGTGTGAAGTTACCAAAGGTAAATCTTGATTCTGAGAATGGAAAAAATTGATGTTTAGGAGGATTATTATTAAGGAGTCAACGAAGGATTAACCTAAGTAGAGAAGGGCATTATTTAGAGTGGAGTGTAAAATACTTGACAAGGTATGAAAGGTGATTGTAGACTTAGGGTCTACTAATAACATCATTTCAGAGGAGATAGTGAATAACTTGGGCCTAGCAAAGAGTCCTCATACCCATCCTTATAGAATCACCTAGTTAAACAAAGGGAAAAATATGTTGGTGAATGAGAAATCTTGGGTTGAGTTCACCATAGGAGGGTACATGGATAAAATCATATATATGTGACATACTACCCATGGATGCATGCCACTTTCTATTGGGTAGACCATGGCAGTATGACAGGAAGGCTATACATTATGGAGAGAAGAACTCATATTCTTTCAAGAAGAGTGGAGTAACCTATTACATTTAGTCTCTAGTAAATGAGGATTAGACTAAGATAATAATCCTAAATCTCTTATCTATTAGTGGGAAATATTTTTTGCATGACCTCAAGAAGGAAGAGGGAATATGCTTTACTATTATGGTGAAGCCCAAAGAAGAAGAAAAACTAAAGTAAGTACCCCTACCTGCAGAAGTTAAGCAACTATTGGACTAGTTTAGTGACATCATCACCAACAACATTACCTCCTTAGAGAGCTACTAGTCATAAAATTGACTTCATACCAAGGGCATCCTTTCCTAACAAAACAACTTATAAATGACACTAGACCAAAATAGGGAAGTGGCTAGATAGGTTCAAGAACTCCTTGACCAAGGACTAATAGTAAAGAGCATAGTCCTTGTTGGAAACTACAATTGGAATAATTGATATGTTGTCATTAATGTCAAATGTTATTGGTAAGACAGTTTCCATCTAATTAAAGTTCCATATCAAGATGATTGATGAAGAGGATAACAAAACAACCTAGAGGCAAGGTCGAGTAATGAGAAACTACAATGGGAACTTGATCAGTTGGACTTTGACAAGATAATATGATTAATTAATCATAACACAAGTCTAGAAGATAGTTGTATTGAAACCTAGAAGAAGTGATCAAAGAAATACCAAATGCATAGGCTTGACCGAGTAAAGACCAGAAGATTAAGGAACTAGAAGTTTATGGTGAGTGATGCTAGAGTTGACCGAGCAATGGTATAAACTGAGAAAAATATAGTGTTGATTGAGAATCAGTATCAAACAAGTATTGGAAACTATGCAAAACAAGAAAAGTTAGTATCAACCAAATAATTTGGTGATGACCAAGCATCAAAACCCAGTGTTGGTTGAGGGAAAACATTTGATAGATTATAAGGAAATCTTGATTTCTAGCTGACATAATTGAATTATTGAAATATGGAAAATGTGTTGAAGATAAGGATGGATGACATGGAGAATTTAATACATAACAAACCATGTTTGAGAATTTCTATGCATGGATTCAAGGATAATTTTGGAAACGTTTCTAGAAGAAAAAGAAGACAAAATGATGGAAGGATTTGATGAATCTAACCAAACCCTAAGATTTGTAGTGATGTTTAAGCAGAAAAATATTATAATTACCTATTTAAGGAGGCACAAGGGCTAACCTAGCCAAGGTTGGAGCAATTTTTTACTCTGTTGATTGAGGAACTTGAGCTGAAGACTCTAAGGAGAAGAATGTTCACTTGAAGGGTTGCCAAGTGAATCAATGATGGAAATGATAATGGAGGCCAATTAATGAGTCAGTTGTTGGACTAAATTTGTGTTTTGTAATTACAAAAAGAGTTGTATTTACCAAATCAACCTATTATAACTTTGTAACCATTATATTAGTATTGATATCATTTAATCAAGGTTGACCTAACAATTATTTGTAAATCCTTTAATCAAGGTGACATTCCAATGAAATGTTCTAAATCCCTCTAACAAGGCCACTCCTAATAGGGTGATTAAATCCTTCAACAAGGTCAAATTTAACAATGTGTTTTGTAGCCTTTAACAAGGTTAATTCCTCATAGAGATCACTTCAAAAGAGTGAGAATTGGTAGCATGTTACTAGTGATTTTATCCTAAATTGGGTTTCCACGTTAAATCCTAGTGTCATACTTGTGTGAATTTATTTGTAATTTTTTATTATTAATGTTTTACACTATGCAAAGTTAGTTACTATTAGGATAGTGGATTGCAATTTTTATTGTGTTAGTTTATTGCTATAGAGACCAAGCTACTAATTGTTTAGATCTAAAATATTTAAAGTGATTAAAAGTTGAATTGGTACATCTAGACTTGAGGATAATTGATTCACCCCCCGAGTTATTCCAAAACATTCTAACAATTGGCATTAGAACATTGGTTCTTGAATAGAAAATTTTAAAGGTACTTAAAGCTAAAGATCAAGATGTACAAAAAGGAGGTACCAAGGCTGAACAAGGAGAACTTCTCGACATGGTAGAGTTCGATGAAGTTGTATCTGGTAGGAATTAGAGAAGGAGCAATGCACTATGTGGAAAATACATATGTAGAGATACCAAGACCTCCAACAACTTAGTAGATGAAAGAGAAGCAAGAACACAATAAGAGAATGTTGGAGATTGTATCAGCCTTAAACTATAGTGAGTTTGATGATATAAAGAGTTTGCTACTTCTAAGAAAAGGTGGGATACAGTGTAGACTATCTATGGAGGAGACACAAATGTTTTAAGAGCAAATCAAAAAGTTTCAAAGGCAAGTTTGATGAGATGGGAATGACAAAAGGTGAAACTATTGGTCAATACTATGAATGAGTCCAGGAGGTGGAAAATGAAATAAGAGTATATGATTGAAAATAATGATGGATTGTAATCGACAAGGTACTGAGAACCATACTTCCTATTTATGCTATTAGGGTTTCTACAATACAAGAACTAAGATGTAACTTTTGAAGGATTAGTTGGTAGGCTTATTGCTTTTGAATTGTCAAACTTTTATAATTTTACTCCTACTATTATTGAATCAACTTTCAAATCTCAACTAGTTATTAACAAGAAAGGAAAAGGAAAATGTGTGAATAGTGACAGTGATATCTATGATGATGATCTTGATGAGCTTGAAGCATTAATGGCTGAAGACTTACAAGAAGTAAAGGAAAATATGAAGTTAAAATTCCTATAAAATGATTTTCATGTAACAAAGTTGGTCATATTGTTACAAGATGTCCTGACAGAGAAGACAAGGATGAAAGGAAGGAAGGAAAGTATAAATACAAAATAGGTGAAATAGATAGTAGAAGAAAAAAGGACTACCAAGACAAAGGTAAGAAATCTTGTTAGATTGTTGAAGAAGAAATTGACAATGAGTCTTATAGTAATGATGAAGAAGTTTTCTATGTTGCTATGAAAGAAGATTCTGATGAAGATGAAAAAATTGCATTAATTTCATATGTGAGGAAAGTTGATAGATGGATAATTGAGAGTGGCTTCTCACATCACATGATATGTGATAAAAGTGAGTTTAAAACCATCGAACAATATATAGGTAGTTGTGTCAAGTTTGGTAATGATGCACCATGTCTTAGAAATCTTAATACCCTTGCCAAATGTCCCAAAGCTCATATCCCACATTGCAAAAGACCTTATGGATCTAGGGTAAATTATAATTATTTAGACATACCTAATAACTTACTAAGAGAAGAAACCTTGATTGCTGACCATAATAGCCAACAAGCTATCCAAATAATAAGTGACAAATATAGTGATGATAGGTGGCAAGAATGTTTAGAATTAGGAGTATACACATTTTGGAGCGACGTTGTTGTATTTAAATTGTCTCAATAAGGAAATTAGGAATGAACTAGTTTCTATTTCCTATTGTTTATACAAGGGATATTCATTAAAATTCATAACTTGGGAAGCAAGTTGTAATGAAAAAAAGTTAGGAAAGTATCATGCTCCTACTTGGTTTTGAAAAAACTTTCCTCTAAAATTAAATCATATTCAAATTCTCAACAAAATAGGTAAAAACTTAAACCATTTCCTGGGCATTGAATCAAATTTCAACATGTCCAGCAACATTAAGCTTTTTATGGACATTAAGTTAGGGTAGAAGGATCTTAATACTAAGAAGATTATTATGAATAGATCTATTTATGAACTAACTTTCACAAGATTTGAAGGAGAAATAAAAGGCATAGTTATATCAAATCTTAGTTGTGATACTTTCCAAATTAATAAAATCACAAATATTAAATAGGCACCTAGTAGGATCAATATGTGGAGGAAAAGGGCAGAGAATTAAAATGAAAAAGAAATAGAAAAGGATGTAAATATTCAAAAAATACATAAAGGGAGGAATGGAGCTAAGGAAGAAGCAATGAAAGAAGGGAAGTAAGATATGGGGAATCAAAGAAGTGGAATGTATTTATGGAAAAGGAAAGATCAAGACAACAAAAGGAAAACTAGGGGAAAATGAAGAGGTCAAAAGAAATAGAAATCAAGATTAGGGAACGTGTGGATATGCAAGACAAAATCTCCAAGTTTAAACAATGCATACTTTGCCAAAGAGAGGATGGTTTTATAGAAGACCTTAACTCCAGTATGCAGAGTTATAATAGATTATCTCATGACATCTTACTTACACATAATGATACCTATGATCAAATAGTCTTAGAAGAGAATTTGTTTACAAGGCATCTAAAACATTCAACTCAACATTATAGAGTAGAGAAAGCTAAAGAATTTGAAAATAAAGAAGAAAAAGAAGAAATATTCACAAATAAAAGAATAAAATATGGATCAAAAGATGGAGTATGATAAGAAGAAAGCTAGAACTATAATGAATTATTAACTTGGAAGTAAAATTACATAGTAGAGAATCAGGAAACACTAAATCAGAGTATGGAGATCACAACAAAGGAGAAAGAAGGACAACATCCAAAAAGGAGGACATGGAATTTCAAGAACTGGTAAAAGGAAATAGAATTAGAGTACAATCAAAGTCTGATAAGAATTTAGAAGTCATGGATCACCAAGAGTATACAGAATTAGACTTACATGTAAAACAAAAAGCCCAAGAAGATAGTATATCTCTAGCTTCATCTCCACACTAGAGTAATGTCACAATCTATAAAAAAATAAAGAAAAGAGTTTACAAATTTTGGAAAACTCCTACAAATAGAAAAGACCCCTTTAAAGGAAGTTCCAGAGAGGAACAATAGAACCATGTGGATTTGAACAAGAAACATGATCCTTTAATACCAATGAGAGTAGCTTCTTACATTAAAGCAGTTGGTTTATATGAACAATACATTTGTAAAGAACAGAGGATAGTTAATGATAATCAAATAGAAACCACCCAGACATGGGAAGTGTTTGGGGTTTTAAATGTTGTAGAGAAAGTTAGTTTAGATTAACAATACATTTGTAAAGAATAGAGGATAGTTAATGATAATCAAATAGAAACCAGCTAGACATGGGAATAGTTTGGGGTTTTAAATGATGTAGAGAAAATAATTGAGAAAGAAAAGGTCAAAAGTACGGACCAACAGTTTGAAGAGAGTAAAGAATGAGATACAAATGAAATGGACATAGGACAACAGATAAGGAAGGAATGAGAAGAAGAGGAGGAGGTCCTGGAGGAAGTAAGGACTTCAACCAACATCAATAACGCTCAAAATTTTATGGACAATTTGGGTATTTCAATCAATCAAGAAGGTTTTAAGACCCCAAAATGTAGTAAACAAAAAATAAAGTGTGAAAGAAAGTCACTAAAGAATTGATATCTATAGTGTGGCAAGCAAAGGAGCAAAAAAAGATCATCAAAATTTTGAATGTAGGGAGGGGAAGAACCTTCCCATAGGTCAATGAGGATCATAACTTAGAATGGTAGGGTTCTAAATGCCCCTAGAAAAAAATTCTTATTAAAGCATAATATGACTCTATTTGAATCAGAAGTAATACTAATTCAAGAGATTAAAGTGAATAAAGAAGAAGGAAGCAGACTAGAAAAGAAACTAGAAAAATGGAAAACGGTATTAGTGGAATCTAATGAGGCTTCAAGAGGAATAGAAATCATCTAGAATCCATAGAAATAGCCTTTGACAAAATGGTTTCAAATAATAATTGGATGGGGGGTTGAATTAAAAGCTTTAGACATAACCTCCAAATAATCCTGATAAATGTTTATGGGCCTAATCAAATAGAAGATAAGAAAGAATTTTGGGATGAGATTAGTTCCTTTATGGAAGCCAATCATAGAGAAAACTTTATTATCAGTGGTGACTTTAATGAAATCTTAAACCTAGAAGAAATGTATGGTGATTTTGAGATGGTAATGCAGGTAATAACAAACTTTAGAGAATGGTCCAGGAAAAACAACTTGTTGGAAATACCAACCAACAATGGAGTATATACTTGGAACAATAGAAGACAAGTCTTTTGTCATATAGCAAAAAAACTAAACAAGTTTTTCTTCAAAGGGGATTTAAGTGCTATATATTTGGCACTTCACTCATCTATTCTACCACACGCAGGCTCTGATTATTACCCAATCATAATTGAATTAGTTGAATCTATCAAACCATCGAGTAATCCATTCAAATGTGAGAAAATATGGTTCCTAGATAGAAATTTCATGGAAAACATTAGGCGATGATGGAAACAAGGTAATTTCCAAGGATCCAAAATGTATTGCTTTATGTATATACTTAAAATACTTAAATAAAATATCTTTAAATGGAATAAAACTCACTTCAATAACATATTTAAAGATAAATCAGACAATGAAGAAGAACTTAAAAAACTAAATGAAGAAATAATTAAAAAGGGAATAGATAATGAAAAATTTAACAAAGAGAAAGAGTTATTAGCAAAATAGGAAAATATATTGGCAAAGGAGGAGATATTCTAGAAACAAAAATCATGGGAGGACTAGTTAGCAGAACGGGATCATAATGTGATTTTTTTCATAACAACACTATCAATAGAATTTTAAAAATTAAAAACAAAGAAGGAAATACAGAAGAAGATCCTACCAAGATAGCAAAGGTATTCATAGATTATTATAAAAATATCCTAAACAACTTTAACTTTTTTGATCAGATATTATAAGAAAAGATGTTAAAAGAAATCCCTAAAATAGTTATAGCAATAGATAATCAATTTATTAATAAGCCCTTTTCACTAGAGGAAATTGAAATTGCCCTCTTCAAGCTTAACCCAGATAAGTCACCAGGACCGGATGGTTTTCAAGCATTCTTCTTTTAGAAGTGTTGGGATATTGTAGGAGTATATCTTTGGAAGGCAATAAAAACCTCAAGAAATGCAGGATCACTATTGACAAAGATCAACTATACCTTTTTAACTCTTATACCCATAAAAATAAACTATGAAGAACCTAGAGACTTTAGACCTATCCCATTATGTAATATAATATACAAAATCTAATCAAAAGCATTAGCTTTTAGACTCAAAAAGCATCCTTCCTGAACTAACTTCTAAAGAGAAAACTAGTTTTGTACCTGGTAGATCTATTTTAGATGGTATTTATATCATTCAAGAAACCATCCATTTAGCTTCCATGAACAAGGATACCTACATGCTTATGAAACTAGACATTCAAAAATCTGATGACATGGTGGATTGGAGATTTTATGTAAGACCCTTGAAGCATTTGGGTTCTCTAGCCAATGGATCAACATCATATTCAAATGTATAGCAACACGAAAAATTTCACTCCTTATAAATGGTTTTCCAGAAGGGTTCTTTAGTATATCTAGAGGAATACGACAAGGAGACCCTATATCACCCTTTTTATTCATTATCATGGCTGAAGCATTTCGTAGAACAATTTAAAAAGATCAAGTAGAAGGAAAAATCAAGGAATAACTATAATAGAAAACATCTTAAATGTTACTCACCAACAATTTGTTGATGACACAATCCTACGAGGAGAAATTACAATAGAAGAAGCACAAAACTTCAAACAAATTATACAAGAATATACGAAAGACTTAGGCCAAAACGTGAATGTTGAGAAATCATAAATCTTCTTCCTCAACACACTACCAGATGATATGAAAGATCTTATCTGTAATAGTATGGGATTCAAAAAGGGTTCTTTCATGTGTAAGTATCCAAGTATTCACTTAGAAAAATGGGCAAGAAAAACTAAAATATGGAATACTATCTTAGAAAGAATTGATAAGAAGATTGAAAGTTGGAAAGGAAAATGGTAAACCAGGGTAGGAAGAACTTCAAAAATTAAAGCTATTTTATCAGCCATCCCTACTTACCAAATGTCATGTCTTCCCTTACCTAAAATTATTAATAAAAGACTAGAAGGAAAACTTAGAAACTTCTTTATCATGAAGCGATGGAAGCGGATAGTGATAGGAGCAGAGAGAGCGGGTGTTTTCAAAATTTGAATTCATGCAAGAGTGGGAATTCCTTGGATGGTCTGTTTGGGTCCCTGGACTGGAGCATGGACAGCAAGATGGAGGCTGTCTAGCTGCTCCTGGCACTGGGGACAGGTCGGAAAGCGCAGTTGGGGGTCCAACTGTCCTAATCAAGGAAGCAGCCAAGTCTCCTTTGGTTTCAAAAACAAACGTGCAAGGACCTACAAAATGGTCCTCACTCTTTGGGGTTAAACTCTCTGGTAAGTCCTCTTTCCCACCTATTAAAACTATTCAGAATTTGGTGATAGGTTCTTGTGCGATAGCCATCCCGGATGAGATTGTGGATCACAATATTCAAACTATGGCTTCTACTTTGGTTGGGAAATTTTTGGGGCCTAGACCGAGCATTGATGAAGTTAGGCAGCTCATAAAACATAAATGGGCTCTCAAGGGCTAGGTCTTGGTCATGGCTATGGCGAAAGGCTTTATGTCTTTCGATTTCACTTGCTCGGAAGACCTCGCTAGCATTCTGAGTGAAGGGCAATGGACCATGGTTCGTTCTTCCCTTGTGCTTCAGAAATGGTCATCTGGCATGAGCTTGAATGATTCTTTTTTCACCCAAACTCCTATGTGGGTAAGACTGCCAGAACTACCACTTGAATTCTGGAATGAGGACGTCTTTAGGGGTATAGCTAGGACCTTTGGGGAACTTCTCTCAATGGATCTGATTACTACTTCCAAGCATCGCCTCAATTTTGCACGCATCTGCATTGGGTTGAGAGATGGAACAGACATGCCTGAGTTCATTGAACTTCATTCCAAACTTGGAGTGCACAACTAGAAAATCATCTATGAAATGATCCCCTTTGCATGCTTCCTCTGTCTGAAGGTTGGTCATAAGGCCCACCAGTGCCCCAAAGAGGCAAAGAAGAAGATCGTGAAACCAGTTATCCCTAATCATACCATGAAACTTGCTACACGTCCTTCTGGTAAGGGAAAGATGAAGATACTATGGAGGCGCAAATTTTCTATGGTGCAGGGGAGAAAGGGTGTTAGCTTAAAAGATGCAGCAGTGAAGGAAACTATTCTGAAGGATCCCCCCAAGGAGAATGTTGTTCCCCCCCCCCCCCCCCCCCCCCTTGAACAGGGCCCTATCTTGGAAAAGACAATCTCAGACCCTTGGAGGACCCTAAGGTGCAGGTAAGTTCCCCCTCCTTAGCCACGAGTCCCATTGTGGAGCAGAATCTCCCTCTGGAAACTATAGTACAGTTTTCTCCCACAGTAGAGGAAGTCCCTCTTTTGGGAGCTACAGTGTTGAATCACCTGGAATGGGAATCCCTGGCCCGGGAAGAGGATACCCAAGCTAAGTGTCTTCCCCTTGAGAACACTTTGGCTTCTCCGGGGGTCATCACTGGAAAGGGGCGAGATTCTTCAGCCCCTATAGGAATTGAGGCCAAGCTTCATCTCCTCATTAAGAACACTGATCCATCACAGCTCGCCCTTTGGGAAGATAGGTTAGATAATAGTGCGACGGATAGCCTTGATGATTGGTGCATGGTCAAGAAGAAAAAGAAGAACCAGAAGAAAACCTTCCCCCCCCCATCTCCTGCTTCAACTAGAAGTAGGGTTAAAGCTAATATTGGGTCACCCCCCAAGGGAGCAGGAAGAAAGAACTTAAATCAGATTCTACAAGAAGAAACAAGAAGGAACCTGGTAGATGGAAGCCAGAGGTCCATCAAGGATTTCTCAAGAAGTAAGAAATGAAAGTTATCTCATGGAATGGGGCTCACAAACAGGAACTCATTAGAAATATGATTAGAGACCAAAGACCTGAATGTCTGATGTTACAGGAAACTAAGATGAAAAGGGACCTAGTAAGAAAGATATCTTTCAGTAAAACTTTTTGCTGCGAAACTTTTGATTCGGATGGAGCTTCAGGTGGTGTCCTAACCTTGTATAACACCAGAGCTTTCAAGTTAATTACTCTTTACAGCTCTACTAATGCTCTTCTTTGTAAGGTTTTTCACATCCAAAGCAATGAATCTTGGCTAATCCTTAACCTATACGCCCCCAATACCAAGAAAGAAAGGAACTGCTTCTGGACCAAGCTCCTTGGCATCTTATCTAATTGTAACTTGAATAAAGGGATTATAATGGTGGACTTAAACTCGCCTCTATCTTATGCAGACAAAAGGGGGGGTTCATGCCCCAGATCAAGATAGCAAATGTGACCTTGCTTCATTCATTCAGAATCTTGCTTTCCTGGATTTGGACCTTCAAGGTGGCAGCTTCACTTGGTCTAACAGAAGAATTGGGGGTGATAGTATCTAGGTTCATCTTGATAGAGCCCTCATCTCCCCCAAATGGCTCCTCTCCCACTCCTGTAGATTATCCCTCCTCCCTAGGGTGGGCTCTGATCATTCCTCGATTTCTATTTCTGCCTCCCCCCTTTCCAGCAACAAGGCCTTCCCTTTTTGCTTTGAGAAAATGTGGCTCTCACACCCTGCGCTGGAAGGTAATATTTCCCATTGGTGGAGCATTGAGGTTGAAGGCACTACAATGTACAGAGTTGCCTAGAAGCTGAAAAAAGTGAAAAGAAACATCAAATCATGGAATAGAACTAACTTTGGCCACAACTTCCAGGAGAAAGATGAGGTATCTGATCAGCTCTCTTCTATTCAGGATGGAATCCAACATTCAGGATACAATGCACATAATAGCCAAAAAGAAAAGGCCATCCTTTCGGATCTACACAACATCATATCTAAGGAAGAGCTTTTCTGGAAATAGAGATCAAGAGTTATTTGGTTGAAGGAAGGAGACCGCAATACCAGATTTTTTCACCTGACCACCCTTAAGCACCAGGCTAATAATAGAATAACCAACATTGTTAAGGGCTAGGTTCAGGTTACCAAAGAGGATGAAATTGAGAAGGAAGTTGTATGCTACTTCTAATCTCTCCTCTTAGTTGATCCTTCCCTCTCTGGGTTTGAACAAGAGGAAATCTTGGCGACCAGTCCCCCTATTCTTCAAGTTCACCACAACTCCATGCTGAAGGCAATCCCCTCCTTGGAAGAAATCCATCAGGCCCTCTTCTCTCTCCTGGGGGATAAAGCTCCTGGCCCAGATGGTTTCCCAACTTTTTTCTTTTAGATCTTTTGGAATGTAGTGAAAAAGTATGTGGTTAAAGTGGTTTAGGAGTTCTTTGGAGCCAAGAATTTTCTTAAAGAACTTAATGCTACCTTTCTGGTCCTCATCCCTAAAATCTCGGGTGCTGATTCTCTGGATAAATTCAGGCCCATTAGCCTCTGCAATTCCTTCTATAAGATCACTGCCAAGGTTCTCACTTCCAGGCTCCTCAGAGTTCTCCCTCTGATTATCTCTCCTAAGCAAACTAGCTTTGTCCCAGGCAGGTAGATCCTTGATTCAATTGTTTTGGTTCATGAGGTTACCCACTCTCTTGAGGTGGGCAAAAAGGAAGGCTTCCTTCTTAAGCTAGAACTATCAAAAGCTTACGACAGGGTTGACTGGAAGTTCCTCTTTACTATTCTTCATGGCTTTGGCCTCGATGATCAGGTTTGCAAGCTCATCTCCTAGCTTGTGTCTTCACCCTCTTTGTCAGTTCTGGTCAACGGCCACCCCTCTCCTTTCTTCTCCCCCTCTAGGGGTCTAAGGCAAGGAGACCCCATCTCTCCGGTCCTATTTGTTATCATGGCAGAATGCCTTGGTAGACTCATTCAGAAGAAGATCAGGGATAGGTGTTTAGTGGGTTTGAGGCCTTCTTTGGGTCCATCCACTTTCACTCATCAGCAATTTGTGGATGACATGATTTTGGGGGGTGAAGCTTTAGTTTGGGAGGCCAGGACCTTCAAAAGCATTCTTAATTCCTACACCAGGGGTACTAGCCAAGCTATTAACTTAGAGAAGAGCTATGTCTTCTTCCTCAACACTCCTCTGGAGAGGCAGAGGAAAATTGCTCGAATTTTGGGTTGTGGCATTGGGTCCCTACCGGCGACTTATCTTGGGCTTCCTCTAGGCTCCAAACCCCTGGACTCCTTTTGGACAAGCATTATCGACAACTTCAACAAGAAACTTGCTGGCTAGAAAGGGGCCACCCTCAGTCAAGCAGGTAAATGCACCCTAGTTAACTCGATTCTCTAGAATCTCCCCACCTATGCCCTCAGTCTCTTTGGGATTTCGGTTAAGTTTGCAAACAGAATGGAGAGGATTCAGAGGGACTTTCTCTGGACTGGAACTGATGACCACAAGAGATACCACCTAGTAGCTTGGGACCAGGTTTGCTTGCCCAAAAGCCAGGGAGGTCTTGGAATTAGGAAAATTTCTCACCTTAATCAATCCCTCTTAGCTAAGCTCCCTTGGTGCATCTTCCAAGGCACAGGGGTTTGGAGGGACATTTTGGCTTAGAAGTACCTAGGAGGCCTGTCTCTCTCCTCCATTTTCCAGGGGGTCGAGCTGTCATTGGGTTCTAACATTTGGAAAGGTATTTTGAAGGCCCTTCCCCTTGCTAAATCCAGGGCCAAATGGAAAGCTGGAATGGGAGACAAAATCCTTTTTTGGCAGGATAGCTGGCTTTTTCAGGAACCTCTCAATATCCATCCTTCATTTGGCAGGTGGGCTGATCAGGCAATAGGCATATATGGTATGTTGGTTAGGAACTACAGAAATGGGAATGAATGGCACAATCTAGCGGAGCTTTCGTAGGATCTCGAGCCTTTGATGGCCTTTTTGAACGCTATTAACATCAACCAGATAGGCGACACCTTAGTCTGGGGAGACTCTTCTGGAGGCCATTATGCTATAGCCTCAGGCTATCTTTCCCTTATGGGAACAGGGGAGACACCTATTTGGGCCAAGGCCTGGACCCCTGGATTAACGCCCGACATCAACATTTTCTTTTGGCTCCTCTTGCAAGACAAGATCCTTACCCTGGATAATTTAGCCAAAAGAGGCCAAATTATTCTCAACAGATGCTGCCTCTATAAGAATGACCTGGAAACGGTTAATCACAATTTCATTCACCGCCCCTTTTCCTCTAGAGTGTGGAGTCTTCTGACTTCCAATATGAACTCCTACTGGTGCCTGCCAGCCAGTATCCAGGATTTCTTCATTCAATGGAGAAGCAACCACAAAGGCCTGGAATCCCAAATTTTGAGTTCCTGATTATCCCACACTTTTTTTGGGGAATCTGGAAGGAGCGCAACAACAAGATATTCAGAGATAGAGAAGCTCCTGAGGGTATTATAGTAGAGAAAATTGATGGCCTCATGAAAGAGAACTATTCCACAACTAGAGATGGAAACATAAAGGATGGAGGGAAAATTAAGACCAAGAAAGAAGATAGGATCAAAAGAAGATAGTAGGCTTCTTGGTCCTTCCCCCCAAAAACTAGCATAAAGCCAATTTTGATGGAGCGACTAAGGGGAACCCTGGTCCCGCCGGATGCGGTGGAATCATAAGAAACAACTTTGGAGGGGGCATTGCTGCTATCTCCTCCCCTATTGGTCACCAAACCAACCATTTGGCTGAAGCTAGTGCGGCCAGACTCACTGTTAAGCTGGCCCTAGACTCAAGGATCGAACAAATGTGGCTTAAAGGTGACTCCCTAAATATAATTAATTGTATTTTAGGAGTAACCAAACCATCATGGACCATTGAAAGCATAATTGAGGACCTAAAGATGGACTTGACCAAATTTAAAAATTACCACGTCAGCCATGTCTACCGTGAAGCTAATGCGGTTGTTGATTGGTTCACAAACGCAGCAGTCACATTCAATTCGGTGATGACGTGGGGAAATAATAATCATTTTCCAACGGTGGCTATTGAGCTCATCCAAAAGGAGAAAATTCAAGGTACCAACTCAAAATCTTTTTATGATGATGAGACATGCTAAATCATGTTTTAAAAAGGGAATCAATTGGAGTTATGCGAAACCCCCACCGTTTCATAATAACATGTACGGATTACACAAGTAGAAGAAAGCCAGAGTTAAACCCAAAAACACGTGCATTAAAGCTCTCGTCCTTAGCGATTTGTCCATATTTGAGCTCTGTAATTCTGTTCAAGGTTTAGGGTTAGAGTGGCATAAAATCGCAATGGTGGGAGAAAGGATTAGAAGAGAGCCATGGGGAGAAATGGAGAGCTGGAAAGAAAAAGGGAAGGTTTGGAAAAGACTCCAGAAGGGTGGCATAACCAGCTTCATGGAGAGGCTCCATGGTTTCGACACGGGGGTTACCAAGATTCTGGTTGAAACCTAGCACAACGAAAAGGTCATAATTGATGGTGTCTCCCACCAAATCACAGAGGGTCTCATAGTGGAGGTGATAGGCTTCTCCCAGGAAGGCATTAGCTTCTTCGGGGATAAGAAGATGTTCGCCAATGTTGTCAACGCTTTCGTCAAGAATGACAAGGAGAAAAGAAAATTGGTAAAGATTGACACCTTCTACGACATAGAGTCCATCAAGAAGTTCTGGGGGCTTGTTCTAAGGATCATCATAGAGTATGTCACTTTGGAGCCTAGGTTTGATAGAGTCAGAACCCATCATTTTGTTCTGCTTAATCATTTTAGACATAAAGTGAAAATCTCCTTTCCTTTCTATAGTTATACTTCTATGACTAAGAATATAGAGAGTTACAAGAAATGTCCTATCAAGAATCTCACCCTTCGTGAAGGTCTTCTGCTTCTCATTTTTGAGTTTCTGAAAACCCAGACAAGAGTCAAGTCCATTGGGGCTTCGGGTGGCTCCTCGGAGGACACTGCTAGCTCAAACTTGGGGGAAGTGGGCGTTGTGAAATCTGTCAAGTCTAAAACCCCAAAAACCAAACCCTCTCCCCCGCTTCCCTAGCAGGAAGAGCCCCAGGTGCCCTCCCCCTAACCCCCTACCCCTCATCCTAAGGAGTCTAGTGATGAGTCAGATATGGAGTTGGAGGAGGTGGATTCGGTGGCAAAGAAGGAAAGTGAGTTGGAAGATGACAAGGAAAAAGATAATGACAAGAAGGAGGCAACCCCCTTGGTAACCCAGGATAACCCCAAGAAAAGAAAACTGGACCAAACCCCAACCCATGATCACCTTAATGATAACACTGATTTGCTCGGCAAGATGATAGAAATTATGGTTGAAAAGGAAGGGGAGGCCATCAGGAAAAATAAGAGAAGAGGCTGGCAAAATTTCAATATGGATAGTGTCACTATGGACATTGTTAGAGAACCTGCTAAAATCTAGGTGTTGGGGGATCTCGACAATAGCACCCACTATGACGAGCTCCTTGACCCGACTCTTCTGGTTCTCTCTGACAATGTCCGTGAAATGGGTTTCAACTTCCTCAACAATGCAAAGAACAGCCTGATTGACAATTTTTGCTCCATTAAGTGGCTTTTTTAGGAAATTGAGAGTCTGAAGGACAGGTCCAACCAGACCAACAACAGGGGGGAAGTCAAGGATCATGAGGCCAGAGGTAGTAAAGACCAGTGGGTAGCCAGGAAAAAGATAGAAGTCAGGACCCCAATGACAATCAGGAGGACAGAATCACCCAGCTCGAGCAGAAGGTCCAAAGGCTAGATTTCGTCCACCAGGTTGTGACTAAATAGATTGTGGATACCTTCCATACCTTGAATGAAAACATTGTTAATATGGGGGACTATCTGACCAATGGCGGTCTTGTGGGGAACGTGGAGCAGAGTACAGAGCACGAAACTAGCTGCGAGGATCCTCAGAAAGAGACTGGAATCCAGGAAAGTCAGGGGGACCAGATGCATTTCCCCCCCATGATCCAAGAGGAAGAGGCCATCCAGAAGGAAAGTGACACTACAAAAATCCTACAGGCAATGGAGAAGAAGGGACACTAGTCTGCCTGCCAGGCTCTGTTCCTGGCCTTTACTTCCCAAGCTTCGGGCCTTTTTGTTTTTCGCCTTTTGAGGCAATTTTTGTTTTTTCTATCTATTATGCTTTAAGTTGTTTAATGTTGTAAAACTTTGGGTTTCAAGATCCCTGTAAAACCTGTTTTCCAAATCAAAAACTTAGAAACTTCTTTTGGGAAGGAATAGAAGAAAAAAGAAATTAGTATTAATTAAATGGAAAAATATTTGTAGACCTAAAGAATTATGAGGATTAGGTATCAAGAAATTTAGTTGGTGAAACAAAGCATTAGGAGCCAAACTAGTTTGGTGAATGTATCAAGAGAGAGGTAGCAAGTGGGCCAAAATTCTATACAACAAATATTTGAATGTGGTAGACCCTACATCTTTTCTTAGAATCAAAATCCCACATAAAGGGTCTAATTCTTGGTACTTTATGTTAAATTGTCGCTCAATTATTAGAAAATATGTTACTTAGGACATAGGGAAAGGGGAAGAAGCATTATTTTGGGAGGATTCATGGGATGATCTTATTCCTCTAGACAATCTTAGTGTTCTTGTAAATATTAAAAACACTTTAGTTAATCTATGGTGAAGGAAGGTAGCTAATTATAAGCAACTCAAAAGAGTAAATGGGGAGGAAATCTGGATGTGGAAATCTTTAGAAGAAAGAGAAGGGTCTATCACAAAATGGGATGAAGAAATGAAAAGGAATTGGGTCAATTTTATCAATCCTCTTTTGGTTTATCATAAGAAAAACATGCATGCTAGAAAGGAATGTAGATGGGAACCACATCCAATCGGTTGGATTAAATTAAACTTTGATGGAGCTTCAATAGGAAATTTGAGGAAGGTAGGTATAGGATGTATCATCTACTTTGTTTCTAGAGACTAGATCATAAAGAGAGCTAAGCTATTAGGCATCACAGTGAACAATATAATGGAACTAGAAGCTCTTCAAGAAGAGCTCAACTAGAGTTTTCAACTAGGTAATAAGAGATTAATTTTCAAAGGGGATTCCAAAATTATTTTAAATTCTTTAAGAAAAAGGAAGACTCCAAACTAGATTATTAACTGAAAACTTGAGACTGTACTTAACCTTATAGATAATTTTGAGGAAACTAGGTTTTTGCATATCTATCAAGAAGGAAATGGATGGACACTGTGAACATCTAATATCCTACTCTGAATTGGGATCTCTACTACCCTTAGTTGTAACCCTAGTCTATCCATTTTGTCTTTCTAATTATTTGTTTAATATTTTTCCCTCTTCTTAGATCTCCCTCTTATCCTTTTAGTTACTTCTTTCCCATTTAATCTTCAACTTATTAAAGAGTAACCTTCATCTGACATTCTAAACATATTAATTCATAGACTAGGATTATTTGTGAATCTTAAATATTATGTAAAATGAGTATCTTAAACATTATGGTTAGACATCATGACTTAGTCATGCCTTTGGCTTCTTTCAATCATTTACATATCCATCATCTAGAACCTTCTAGGATGCTCTCAAAGGTCGAGTTCTTGAAAATCTAGGTTTATATATTTTATCTATTTTTTTAGACTTGTCACTTTAGCTTGTTGTCTTTGTTAAGTGTCTTATGTGTATTGTGATCCGTGGTCGAGTATGGAGTCAATAATTTCTTTGTTTCATGCTCTAAAAGTTTGAACTTTGTCATTTAGGGGGGTTGTCAAACTAGAGAGATGGAATAGGGTTTTTAATTCGGTTGATGACATGACTAGGGTAGTGGTGAGTAGGGTTCTAGGGGATAATTCCTTTAGTTATGATTATTCATGGTGCACCAACAATTTTTTTATAGGGCCTTTCATAGCTTGTCTTATTAAAGCTCGTGTAGGCCATTGGGAGATTATTCACTTGTGCCATAATATCTTTGATTCAATCTAGCTAGAGGGTCTAGAGCAAGTGGTTCTTAGTATAATAATGCATATGGAATTCCTACTTTCAAAAGTTTACATGGAAAATCCTCCAGGCAGTTTGGGGCATACAAATTTTCTAAGGCGTCCAATTTTATGCATAAGAGATATTAATCAATTTAATAGAGAGTGGCCTAAGATGGAGGCCAATATCACATTTCTTCTTCATTGGAGGGGTGTAATCATAGATCAGGATAAGGATTGGCTTGTACATTATCTATGTATTTTTTATGCTTACATTGAACCATAGGTGGAATTTGATGGCTTGAACAAACTAGTTTTTTCTCTCCCTAATTTGTTAAAATTTAGCAAGGCAAAAATGGCTTATGTCTTAGCCTTGGGCTCAATGGTGGTAGATCTAGAAGAAGTGGACAACCTTATTGTTGGTATATTGGAAGGAAGAGGAGGACTCTTGATCTCACCACCCTTCCTTCTTTATTTTCTTTTTTGTTAGGGTTCTTCTTGTCAAGTTATGTTTATCTCTGGTTATCATTCTAGTATTTTCCCTCTTTTCTTGGGTGCTCTTATGTTCTTAGGTGTTTCACCTATCATTGCTTAATTTTCCTGGCTAGGCTTGATAGGGTATCCTTATATAATCTTATAACCCTTCTTCTTCAGATACTATAGTTTACTGTATAAATTTAAATATTAATGAAATTATATAGTAAGTAAGAAATTAGTTATATATATATCTAATAATTGGAATAGATTTAGCTTATGTTGATTAATCTAGATTTGGACTTTTGTCAATAATGGTATCAATCATTTTTCACTACAACTTTTTTTGCCTAGATCTCTCTTATGGTTTTATATAAGTTTGAAAGATATGACGTATAGGATTTCATTGTAAGGATGGAATTATGATAGTAGAGTATTATTCTTATATATGTTATATTGAGATCATTCATCTTTCAAATTAGTATATATAAAATAATCTTGACAATTGGATTCAAGGTAAGTATTGTTAGAAATATAAGAGGAGTAAACTAAGAGGGGAGGGGTGAATCATTTACCACTAAAATAAATCCCAAATCCTTTAGATGTCAACACAGAACACAAACTTCACTAAAAACACTATTGCCCGTCAAACACACAAGCACTTAGTTAATATTAATAATATGTTGTAAATCTGTAACTACTTAAATAACAATTGTAACATAGTAAATGCTTAACATGAAAATATTATGATATTATCTATGATTAACCTTATTTAACTTAGTTGCACACATATAAAATAAATAGAATAAACACAGTGACACCAAGATTTAATGTGGAAATCCAATGTGGGAAAAAAACACCAATTGCAACTAGTTACTGATTTTCATTCTTTTGAAGTGAGCCCTATTATGAGCCAACCCTATTAAAGGTTAGAAAACACACTATTAGGTGTGGCCCTATTAGAGGATTCAATCACCTTGTTAGGAGAGGCCTTGTTAGAGGATTTACAAATAGTTGTTAAGCCAACTCTGTTAAGAGATTTAGATCACTACTACAATGGTTAGAGAGTAACAATGAGATGACCTGATTTTTGGTGCAACTAATTTACTGATTACAGATCTCAATTCTAGCTTGTATACTTGATCCTTTCTGATTGAATGTATCTTTGCAGCTCCACAAGGATATTCTTCTTATCCTCATTCCTCTTAGCATCTTGTATTCCTCGATATACTTGCACACATTCAATCCTCAACTTGACCTTGTATTTATAACTTATGCATTATCAAGCCAACTTGAATAGAATAATTAATATTGATCACCTCAATCAGCTAGAATGAACAAACAACTCCATTAAACTCAATATGCCAAAATAAGAAAATCCTTTGATAGTCGACCCTACTCAATAGACACTAGCTCAAAAATGATTTTCCTGTGTTAACCAAGTGAACTCGGTTAACACTGCATCTTTTCTAACTTTCTTTGGTAATTGAGTGAGCTTGATTAATATTGGTTTCATCCAACTTTTCCTTTATTAGCCGAGTGAGCTCGGTTAACACTCAACTTCTGCAAACTTCTCTTTATCACCCGAGTGAACTTGGTAGACACTGTCTTCTAAACTTGGCAAACACTAGAATGCTCGGTAGACACAGAAAACTATCTTTATTGACCAAGTGAGATTGGCATACACTAGCTGGTAAAGATATGACATTTTTTGTAACACCAAAGACAATGCATAATTAACCCATTGCATTCAACAAGTATATCACAATCTTTATTTCTCTTGTCTCTAGTTCTATCCATTTATGTATTACTCAAGGATTTTGACATCCTCAGTATCTATCTCACTTAACCTAATTCTATTTTTAAATTATGACTAATTTAAGGATTGGGTTATAAACTCCCCTATTTGATTCTTAGAAAATTTCCAACAGTAATAAGGTTAGCTATTATGAATTCTGGGATGGGGTGGTAATTTGTTTAAGCAAATCCAAGATATTGAGTAGAATTTATACTAAGTATAGATTTTGAGATAATCAAACTTAGCTTCACATTTACAATCATAGAGGAATCATAAATTTAGATCCTTCTTGGTTAATTTTCATTATTTTCTTACGATAACTTTCTTACGCTTTTAATTCCTTCTATTTGATAATGTATTTCCTTCATACCTTTAATATAGTTTAAATATGATCCAAAAGAAAGACCAAACGAGTATCAATTTTTAAATAACACTTTTAAAGATAGGGCACATTTGATTAAGATAAGTATAACTAACCTTTTATTAAATATATTTTGGATTGGTACTAATCATTTGGACAAGTTTAAAGTTTTATTCAGTGTTGCAGAAAGTTATGGAAGTGACTAGAGCACAAAAGGAAAGTCTATGGTTATGAGCTTTTAAAGATCCCTAACTTATATCCTAATATGGTTCTAGATTGCAAATAAAACTTAAAGAGCATTTATCATTGAAAAGTATGCCCCTATACCTCAAACACCAAAGGGACAAATGTTAATTCTCTCTTAAAACTAAGATTGTAAGTGACAATGTAATAAAAAGTATATCACTAGGGTAAGTCCCTTTTAAGGATACAATTGATATAGGAGTATTGTCTCAGGCAAGACTAAAGGTTTTCTTCTCTGTTCTTTCCTACCAATGCTTGTTTGAATGGAGATTGTTGTAAATTAGTTATTTTTAATAAAAATTATAGGCCTTAGCCTTTTACTAATAAAAAAAAATGATGCATCATGTCTTCTACAAGGTACATGATCAATCAAATTGTCTAATAAGATCAAATGTGACAATGTTTATTTGGTTGAAGGATTTAACTATAACTTGTTGAGTGTTGCATAGTTGAACAAATCAGGGTACAAATTTGAATTCCATCACAATAAGGCTAAGAAATTTGATGCAAATGGTGAACTAATTGGAAGTGGGGAATAGATAAGAGGTTACTTTTTCTATCTATATTTATCTGATGAGACATGGTTATTTGTACAATTTGATGATATATTGCTATGGCATAAAAGGCTATGTTAGATAAAATTTGATAATTTGGTCAGCATTAGTAAGATGAAAAGAGTAAGAGGATTACCAAGATTGAGAAAACTTAGTAATGTTATGTGTAAACAATGTCAGTTGGGAAAAATGACAAATTCTAGTTTCAAGAGCAAAACATATTCATCTAATGATATTTTGGAATTGGTTCATACTGACCTATGTGGGCCTATTGAAGTGCAAAGCTACTATAGAGATATATAATTCATTCTATTTGTTGATGACTACTCTAGAATGATGACTTTGATATTTCTAAAAGAAAAATATGATGCTTTTCAATTAGTTAAGTGGTATTTGGAAATATTTGAAAAGGAAACAAGCAAGATTTTAAAGTGTTTGAGATCTGATAGAGGAGGAGAGTTTATCTTTAATAAGTTCAACATGTTCTGCAATGATAGAGGAATCAAAAGATAGATTTCAACACCCAAAACCCCTCCACTGAATAGAATAACTAAAAGAAGGAACAAATCAATCATGGATTATGCTAGATCATCGATGATGGAGAATAATGTGTCACATAAATACTAGAGAGAAGTTGTAAGTATAATAGTCTATACTTTTATTTGAGTACAAATCAAGAAAGGTACAAATATTACACCCTTTGAGTTATGGTATAGGTATGCACATAATGTGAAGTATTTTAAAGTCTTTGGAAGCAAATGTTATATATTGAAGGACAATAAAAATGGAAAACTTGATGCTAAAAGTGATAAGGGCATATTTCTAGGACATTCCACTAAAAAAAGCTATAAATGTTTAAATTCTAACACTAACAAAGTTGTAGGAAGTACAAATGTGAAAGTCAATGAATATGCAAAAAAGAATGAAGTTGAATGCAAGATAGAACTTGAAGATTAAAACATATTCATGTGTGTGTGTGTGTGTGTGTGTGTGTGTGTGTGTGTGTCTATATATATATATATATATATCAATGAAGGTGTGCCTTGCACCTTACCTAAGCCAGAGAATAGGGCTACCAAGCAACAATAAATTGTGAATGTCAACTTGCAACAGCAGGCTATCGAGCAACAGATTATAGGTATTAAGCATTACTAGGATGATGTTGAGCAATCGGAAGTAGAAGCAAAGATACAAAATGAACTTGAAATAAATTTTCAAGATGAACTTGAAGAAGAAGAAAGAAAAAAAGAGCCTGCATGATGAGATCCATTAATGACCCATTTAGTACCATATTTTAATCCATTTTATGCACTTACCTACTCATTTCCATATTCCATTTCCATTCCATTATCACCAATTTTACCATTTTACATTGCATATGGTTTAATATATATATATAAGTGGTATTTAATGAGGTTTTGGGATTAAAATATGGAAAATTCATCATTGATTTTGTTTTACTAATCTTTTATATTGTAGCATATTGATATGCATAATAGAACTTCCTGTCGTCTGCCAATTGGGACTGTAACTTCCTGTCGCATTTTGGATGTAAACTATTAATCTTCCAACAGAACGTGGTCATTGCATTTCACCATTTATCAAATGACTGTCACTGCAATCTTAATCTAGAAGATCAGTTTGACAAAAAATGTGCTTTGATTCCATTTGGGCGTATGGAATAATGTTTCATATTATTCAGAGTTAGTTTGTTGAAACTATCAAGCATTATATCTGTGGTATACACAGATAGATCCCCATGGAGGACCTAAATCGACCAGCATTCTTCCTATTTTTAGTTGAAAATAACAAACGAGTTGCGTGACTGGTATAAGGAAGAAATATTTGCAAGTCTCACGTGGGAAGTTTATTCCTATATTTATTGTCTGTTATAATCCAAGACTGTACAAACTATTATATTATAGTTTTTAGCCATGGGCCGAAACTGAAACAAACTCATTTGCAATAAATAAGCTATATTTGCAACTACTCACAGCCTATAACTAAGGTTGTACGATATCTGTTATGTTGACTATTATAAGCTATTCCTATTATGTATTGTAGGTTGTGTATATAAACAGTGTAATTCATAATCAAAGGGATATGTATTAATTCTATGCCATTCCTTTGAGAAATAAATATTATCTATTGTGCTTATCAAACTTGTGCTCAAACGTTTTTAATCTCACCACCTGATGGACTGAGGAGGGGGCCCACTTCTTGGAACGTCTAGTGTGTTTTCTAGTTTTGATTTCAGTGTGGTATGTCTGTATTTGATTAATATCAAGTTTTGTTTGAATAGGTAATTGATTTGATTATTGTTTCTGTATTAGTTAGTAATCTGATTCGTATTAATATGCTATGCCTGTTGTTCCTGTAACAGTTTGTAATTTGATTTGCATTAATATAATATGATTACTATTTTCTTATAATTACTAATGGTTTATCCTAGTTTTGATTCAGTGCATAGAAATAATTATGTTGTTATTGCTGGTAGAAAGATGTTTTTGTTTATGATGTTTTTATTCTCCAAATCATTTTAGTAGGTTTCATTCAAGTTCCTGTCGCAGTTTTGTTTCAATTCTTTATAGGTTCATTTTCGTGTGTTTTAGCTGCATTCATAATTGCTCATATCACAAGCTGCACCCCTTGATAGCATACTGCTCGGACACCTTTCGTAAGCTTACGCTCTCAGATTGACACGAATAGAGTAGCCAAACTTTATTATAAATCATTAATTCTTTATTATTATTTGCCCCAGTTTTGGCCTATCATTTGGCACCGTTGCCGGGGAAAGGTGTCAAAGGCATGTTAGTTTGCTGATTTGAGTTAGGAAAAATGCATTAGGATGAAAGCTTTTGCAACTGCTAGCCTTGCTTAAGTAATTAATCTTAATTTGTGTTGCGTAAATCATATAGATGCATTGCTTCAGAGTTTTGTTTTAGAGTTTGCAAGTGGGCCTTAGAAATTAGATTCATTAGTCTCTTTAGAAGTTATTAAAATTTACATTATCACTAGTTGTTGTGAGTTATTGTTGGTAAAGAGAAGAAGCTATTTTGAAGAAAAAATGTTTAAAATGATGAATTTTCAAGGTTGTTCAAGTACATCAATTTTAGGTGCAAATTTTTTTTTAAATGCAAAATTTGAAGGGACTGCAAGAGGGAAAATGTGCTTGGGTACTACCCCAGGGCATTGCCCCTTGACCCCACTGGTGGCTACTGCCCCCAGACCCTCGCCTTCAAATTTAAAAACAAAAGAAGAACTTGGTGGGGAAAACGTGCCGATCAAAGGTGATATTTTAATACCTTCTCTACCTAATGAATGCATCTTTTCTAATCTTGATCTTCCCTTATCAGAGGTATGCAAGAATTCTATCCCTAGGTTTGAACACGAACAAATCATTGATGAATTCTTAGAGCAATGTGATTTTGATGATGAAAATTTAACCACCTATTGTTCTCTTTGCTACAGGAAAGAAGACCAGTGCATATGCCTTAACAATCAAAAGCAAATGGTGAACGAGGTACAAGATTTTTATGATCCTTACCATGATAAGGATGAAAGTGAACAATTCTTCCTTATACCTAGTACTCCATGTCAAATACCAACCAAGAAGATCAAGGTATGCATTATGTTGGTGACATATATTATCACTCTAATTCATTACAAAGCCAACATATTTCTTCAAAACATACTTCTCTACCTCGCATGCACAGCAAATGTAATCATACATACTCACAACAACTGCCATATCCATCCTTACCATCTTTATTCCACCAGTCATACTTATTACCATCTACTTTATCTCCTTCACATTTCTTACCACATTCGTTATGTCATTCACATCATATTCTACCCACTCCACCATATCCACCAAAGACAACTATATTGTCTCATATACCACTTCATAATAAGGTGGCTAATGATACATATAATATTAAGCTTTCAAGGATCCCTCCACAATCTAATGATGTGCTTGAAATCGATAAATCAACATTGGAATATATTGATGTATATAAGGGATGTGATTTTGGTTTACATAAACTAGAAGAACAATATTATTTATTGAAATATAATCAACTTTGTTCTTCTTTTCTACTTAGTGAATTCAACATACCCACAAATGAGCCCATGCATCAAATTGCATCAATTTTAATTAATGGACTCATGAGTATGCATGTTTATGTTAATCAGCCACTAAGTAGTATTAAGCCATATACATTCCATATTTCACAAACACGGTACCAGATCCTCCAAGTGCTATATTTTATTTTTGTACTTATGCATATTAATATTTGGAGGCCTATGGTTGAAATATGCATCCCTCACACACTTGTTGATTTAGGACCAATAATTGATTAAGCATGACCATATGGGATTCTATGCATTAATGACCAAACAACAACTATTATAATTGGATGAGTATTATTTGTCATTGTTAAATCTTTCCATTGTCCCAAGATGACCAAATACACTATGGATGATTCATTTATTTAGCAAGGACCAAGGTATTACTATCCATATATTTTTCATTCCTAGCTCTTATCTTCAGATGATCATTCATTGACTACATGTGTTGATTTCTTGATTCCTTGGATGATTCAAATTCCCTATGTTTTTATAACCTATAGTTGATTTGGGAATTCATCCATCAAATTATTGAAATATTTGGTTCCATAAGACTCACAAAATTCTAAAGATGTGTTACTCTCTTCGGGTTACCTAATTTCTTTGGTTATCCTAATGATTTCATGACCTTGTAGCATGAAGTTAAGTTGGGGGGAATCTCTCCAATCTTGTGGTTCTTGGATGATTTCAAAATTAGCTTAATTGATTATCTCATTGGTCCTTTTTAGCAAATCTTCATAGGTGACGTCTCCACAATTCAAGGTATGTGTTGTAGTGTTAATTCACATTGTTATTATATGAACACAAGAGTTTATTTGTATTTATCCATTCTATCAAGTATCTATTCATAGTAATAACTCTATCTATCATTTTTAATACTAAATAACCAACTTAATGATAGAGTTATTGAATGGATGATATTCATTTACTATGCTTGATATGCTTGGTTTTGAGAATATGGTTATAGGTCCCTTGTTGTGTTGTGATAATCTTAGAATCAATACCAGTTGATGATGCTTCTCTACACAAGCATTGAATAAAACACTATGTTGCTTTGTTCACATTATGTGGGTTTGCTAGCTATATGGTGCATATCCATTTCACTAGTGCTTCACTATTCAAGATCACATGTAGATTTTGGCATAAGGGTGTTCACCACTTTGAGACGAGATTTCCTTTCTTTGGTGATTAATCACAAGGAGGAAAATATGCAGCATGGTCTATGAGATTCATGATTATTCAACAACACATCTGAAGATACTTTGAATATAGTGCCAGCTACTACACTCCTTCCTTGATTTATGTCTCTCTGAAGTTTTATGGACACATTGGTGACTATTATTTATTTTCACTCCATACTCATGTATTTGGTAATGAAGTGGTTTGTGGCTCCAGTTCTAATGAGGTTATTCTTGGTCATCATTCCAAGTTCATTACACAATTAAGCTTCAACAGTGCCTTTTGTGAGGTCATGGACAAAAATTAAGCTTTGGATGGTATCATTTTTCATCATCCATGTCACGATTTCATTTCTTTGGTCATTCTATGTAGTTATTGAAAAATTGGAAAAAAAAAAAGATCCAACATTGAAAACCTTTGGGCGTTGTTGGCCAGTTAATATCTGAAAACTAGTTTCTAGCGGATGTTAACTGGAAAATAAATTCTTAGTGGTGAAAACTATTCTTACAGCGCCATTAAGCGGTGAGTGATTGAAAATTGGCTTGCTAGCAGTCACTTGTCGTTATCAAAATTTATTCAACAAAAAACAAAATGCAATAATTGGTGTACCTAATTTTTTTTGCTAATCATTCTTTTTAGGAACACTTATTGGTTTCAGTGGTTCTTTCCTTTTTAGCACCTCCTGTCGCTCACTCCTGCAGCTCTACTCCTCTTTAGTGTGATCCTCAAATCTTTGATCACCCCTAGTACATGTTGCATGATCAGTTGAGGTGTTTTCAGTGGAATGGGCTACTTCCTATATGATCTATACTAGTTCTGTTGCTGATGGCGGCCCCTCCAATTGCAGTCATTCTCCTAGTTTTTTGGTTCCTTCCAGTGGTATGCTCTTCAGTGATTTTAGTCAGATGGTAGTCTTTTGTGGTGTTGCAGTGTAGTTTTGGTAGCCTCTCTTTGTTCCTTATTGATGATTCATTGCTCTTGGTGGCACAAGTTGCTGAGTTGCTCTGTGTTCCAACATTGGTCTCTCTACACATGCATGTTGGTAAAACAATCAATTTTGTTTTTCCTTGTTTTATCTCTTAACTTTATTTGTATTACTTAATTATGTTGATCATTATGCAACACCCCTTCCTATCCTCTCTTTGTTTCCTGTGGATGGTCAACCTTTAAGTTGGGGGGAAGATTGTCACCATATTATCTTCCATCTTTCATCCTTACTAAACTCATCATGCTATCCATTAGCCTTTTTTTTGTCTCTTATCTCTCCCACTTCACCCATTTAAACCTCTCTTGTGCAAATTATGATAAATTTCTCCTATATGCGCACCCTTTTGAACCATGCTACTATAAAAGAAAAAATTTGAAAAGAATGGGAATGAAAAAGCAAAAAGAGAAAAGAGAAACAACTTATGAAAAGTTGAAAGTGATATCCCTATTAAAGAAAAAAATAACAAAGCTTGTCATGTAAAGCAAAATAAAGGGATTTGTGCTTATGAGTTATCATGGTCCGGGGTGGAGACAAAGCCAAAAATATAAATTCAAAGTGCTTTTAGTTAAAACTAAAGACCTATGATCATAATGATTGCATGAGGATGTGCAATAAGCTAAGTTGGGGGGAATGATGAGAACCATTTACGACCCATTTAGTACCATATTTTAATCCACTTAATGCACTTACCTACTCATTTCCATATTCCATTTCCATTCCATTACCACCAATTTTACCATTTTACATATATATATATATATATATATATATATATATATATATATATATATATATATATATATATATATATATATATATATATATATATATATATATATATATATATATATATATATATATATAAGTGGTATTTAATGAGGTTTTGGGATTAAAATATGGAAAATTCATCATTGATTTTGTTTTACTAATCTTTTATATTGTAGCATGTTGATATGCATAACAGAACTTCATGTCGCCTGCCAGTTGGGATTGTAACTTCCTGTCGCATTTTGGATGTAAACTATTAATCTTCCAACAGAACGTGGTCATTGCATTTCACCATCGATCAAATGATTGTCACTACAATCTTAATCTAGAAGATCAGTTTAACAAAAATTGAGCTTTGATTCCACTTGGGCATATGGAATAATGTTTCATATTATTCAGAGTTAGTTTGTTAAAACTGACAAGCATTATATCTGTGCTATACACAAATAGATCCCCATGGAGGACCTAAATCGGCCAGCATTCTTCCTATTTTTAGTTGCAAATAAAAAATGAGTTGCGTGACTGGTATAAGGAAGAAAGATTTGCAAGTCTCACGTGGGAAGTTTATTCCTATATTTATTGTCTGTAATAATCCAAGACTGTACAAATTATTATATTATAGTTTTTAGCCATGGGCCGAAAATGAAACAAACTTGTTTGCAATAAATAAGCTATATTTGCAACTACTCACAGCCTGTAAGTAAGGTTGTACGATATCGGTTATGTTGTCTATTATAAGCTATTCCTATTATGTATTGTAGGCTATGTATATAAACAGTGTAATTCATAATCAAAGGGATATGTATTAATTTTGTACCATTCCTCTGAGAAATAAATATTATCTATTGTGCTTATTAGACTTGTGCTCAAACGTTTTTAATCTCACCACCTGATGGACTAAGGAAGGGGCCCACTTCTTGGAACATCTGGTGTGTTTTCTAGTTTTGATTTCAGTGTGGTATGTTTGTATTTGATTAATATCAAGTTTTGTTTGAATAGGTAATTGATTTGATTATTGTTTCTGTATTAGTTAGTAATCTGATTCGTATTAATATGCTATGCCTGTTGTTCTTGTAATAGTTTGTAATTTGATTTGCATTAATATAATATGATTACTATTTTCTTATAATTACTAATGGTTTATCCTAGTTTTGATTCAGTGCATAGAAATAATTATGTTGTTATTGCTGGTAGAAAGATGTTTTTGTTTATGATGTTTTTATTCTCCAAATCATTTTAGTAGGTTTCAGTCAAGTTCCTGTCGCAGTTTTGTTTCAGTTCTTTATAGGTTCATTTTCGTGTGTTTTAGCTGCATTCATAATTGCTCATATCACAAGCTGCACCCCTTGATAGCATACTGCTCGGACACCTTTCGCAAGCTTACGCTCTCAGATTGACACGAATAGGCTAGCCAAACTTTATTATAAATCATTAATTCTTTATTATTATTTGCCCCAGTGTTGGCCTATCACTACACTAGCAAAGTATGTGAGAAGACATCATGCACCTGAACAGATCATTAGAAACAAGGACTTTGGAGTTGTGAAAAGGAAAATATTGAGAAGTGATACATGTTTACTTTGTGAGTTTAACCTAAAATAGATAAATATGCTTTGGATAATGAATATTGGATTCAAGTAATGAATGAAGAAATTGAGCAAATAGAGAAGATCAAAACCTAGTGGCCTTGTTAAAGGGATTTAGAACATTCCATTAGAATGTCACCTTGATTAAAGGATTTACAAATGATTGCTAGGTCTACCTTGATTAAAGGATTTTAATAATGATACAATGGTTAGAGAGTAACAATAGGTTGATATGATAAATACAACTCACTTTGCAAATACAGATCACAAATTTAGCCCAACAATTGATTCATTGACTATCCTCCATTATCATCTTCATCACTAGTTGAGTTGGCAACCCTTTAAGCAATCACTCTTCTCCTCAAAACTTTGTTGTTCAACCTTCAACTCAAGTTCACCAATCAACAGAATCAACAACTACTCCAACCTTGTCTAGGGTAGCCCTGGTGCCTCCTTAAATAGGTAATTTGGATCTTTGTCACTTAAACATCACCATAGATCTTAGTGTTTGGTCATATTTATCAAATTCGTCCTTCATTTCATCTCCTTTTTTCTCTTCTATAAACTTCTCCAATCTTCTCCTTGAATCCATGCATAGTAATGCTCAAAAATGGTAAATGTAATGTATAAAATGCTCCATGTCATCCAATGTTATCTTCATTACATCTTCCATAATTCAAGAATTCAAGTATGTCTTCTTCTAGGCTTCAATAAAACTGTCTTCTCTACTCTTTTTATGATTAAAAAATCATATTATCTTGTTAAAGTCCAACTGATCAAGTTCCCATTGTAGTTTTTCATAACCCAACCTTTCCTCTAGGTCCTTTTGTTATCTCTTCTTCTCAAATCCTCTTCATCAATAATCTTGATATGGCATTCTAATTAGATAGAAATCATCTTATCAATAAGGTTTGACATTAATGACAAAATAACAATTGTTCCAATTGTAATTTCCAACAATTTCCCTCTTTGGAATTTATGGCAACACATATAGTTACCATGCAATCCAAAACATGTAATTGCTTTGATCAACTCTCCCTGTATTTAATATTAGATCTCCATTAATATCCTTAGCTTCATTTTGATTATCATCTCAGTATCCAACAATCTCCCTTTTTAGTTTCATTATGATTCTCATTCATGCAACTCTGATATGCAACACACAGACTCCCTCTATTATATCAGAGCATGAAATCAATTAGTTCTCTTGTATTTTTGGTAACATCATTCACTATTTTGTCTTGGTTAATGCGTACTCCCTCTTTGTAACATCTCTTACTATTTTCTTCTTCATATGCTAACACTTTATGAATATCTCTCTCTTCATATGGTAACTGTGTATTATCTCCCTCTTTGACAAAAATGCCAAAGACATTTCATCTTTCTCATACATATTTACCATTTAGATATCTTCTTGTCAATACTCTAAATTTTCTTCTCCAACTGTCAGCTATCTTATGACTTGTATAACATCTTATGCTTCTCTCTTCCTACTTTAGGCAACTCCTAAAGTACAACTTTCTACATCAACTTGTAAGATATTCTGACCAACACATTTGAGGTAGAGATTCATCTTTTCTTAAATAGCCCTAGTTAGGGGAATCACCCCTAATTTACCTCTTAGATACTAATGTGCATTCTTAGGTAAATCCTTAGTGAAAATATCAACTATTTTCTCATTAGTGTTCACATACTCCAATCTTACTTCTTTATCTTGAACTAGTTCCCTCAAGTAATGCTATTTGATAGCAATATGCTTGGTCTTTGTGTATATTACAAAATTCTTTGATATATTTATAGAACTTGTGTTATCACAGTAGATAACAATTGGACTAGTGATCTCTTCTTTAATTCATTTCAACAATTGCTTGATCCATATAATGTTAGAATAACTAACTACTGTTGCTACATATTTAGCTCCTTTTGATTGTGAAATGCAATTTTGTTTTTTGTCTATCCATCGAACTAGTCTCTTTCCTAGAAATAAAGCTCTACCACTTGTACTTTTCTATCATCAACATTTCCTGCCCAATCAACGCTTGTGTACACTTTCAATTCAAACTTATCATTCTTTTTGTAATATAGATCACCATCCTCTATTCCTTTCAGATATCTTAGTATTCATTTCACTATCAGCATATGATTCTTCTTAGGAATTGCAAAAAAATTACAATAATCCAAACAACTAATGCAATATCTAGTCTATTGTGAACAACATATTGTAGCTTCCCAATCATTGATCTATACAATGTCTGGTTCATATCAGTGGAATCATCATTCTTAGAAAGTTTATATCCAGTAGCCATATGTGTGCTGACTAGCCTTGAATATTCCATCCCAAAAGTTTTTCAATGTCTCCTTGATGCATTTGGATTCAATGTAGATACCTTTCTTCATTTGATATACTTGTAAACCAACAAATAATTTGATTTCCCAAAACATAGGCATTTCAAATTCCTTTTTCATCTCATTAGAAAATGATTTGCATAATGCATCTTGTCCTCCAAATATGATATATGATCAACAAATATTTTAGCTAATATTATCCCTTTACCACCTTCAGGTTTCAAGTACAAATTATTGTTATCATTAGTTATTGCAAAATCAATCTTTACCAAATAATTGTGTAGCCTTTCATACCATGTTCTAAGGGCTTGCTTCAATCCATACAATGCTTTGTGTAGTTTACATACCATGTTCTTCTTTCTGGGATCAAAAAATCCTTCTACTTGTTCAATGTAAATGTCTTCTTCCAGTATTTTATTCGGAAATGCAGATTTGACATCCATTTGGTATACTTTAAATCCTTTGTAAGCATAATATGCAAGTCGGGTTCTAAGTCCTTCCAATCTTGCATCTAGGGAAAATGTTTCCCCATAGTCAATACCTTCTTCTTGTTCATATCCTTTGCATACCAATCTATCTTTTTTCCTTGTGACTTTTTTTTATTTAGTTTGTTCCTAAAGATCCACTTTGTTGCAATAATATTCTTGTCCTTTGGTCTAAGTACCAATGACTCCTAACAGGGTGATTAAATCCTTTAACAAGGTCACCTTTCGTGGTGTATTTTGTAGCCTTCAAGAGGATTGGTTCCTAACAAAGCTCACTTCAGAAGAGTGAAAATGAGTGACCTGTTACTGATATTTTTTTCCCAAATTGGTTTCCACATTAAATCCTAATGTCATACTTGTGTGGATGTTATTTGAGACATTTTACCATTAATGTTTTACATTCTGTAAAGTTTTTTACTATTAGGATATGGACTCCAAATATTATGTTGTTCGTTATTTACTATAGAGACCAAGCTACTAAATGTTTCGATCTAAAGTATTTGAAGTGATACATCTAGACCTAAGGATAATTGATCTGATTTACACCCCCCCCCCCCCCCCCCCCCTGCCTCCTCTCAATTATTCTAAAACATTATAGAAAATCCCACATATTGTTCCAGTTGTCTTGGCACCCAAAAGGGTGGTAAGTGGAAATTATGTATTGATTCTATGACAATTAATAGGATAACAATAAAATATAGGTAAGTGGAAATTATGTATTGATTCTATGGCAATTAATAGGATAACAATCAGATATAGGTTTCTTATGCCTGGGATAAAAGATTTAATGGATTGTCTTGGACGGACTAGGTATTTTACAAAAATTGATCTCAAGAGTGGATATCACCAAATTGGGATGAAAGAGGGGGATGAATGAAAGACCACTTTCAAAATTATAGAGGGTCTCTATATGTGGATAATAATGCCATTTGGGCTTATAAATTCCCTAGTACTTTTATGAGATTAATGAATGAAGTGTTGGAGGATTATATAGGATGATTTTTTGTAGTTTACCTTGATGAGATCCACATATTTAGTACGACAAAGGAGGAACACATGAAGCATTTGGAGATTGTATTAAGGAGATTATATGAATAAAATCTTGACATAAACTTAGAGAAAAGTGAGTTTTTGAAATAAGAGATTTATTATTTAGGCTTTGTAATCTCTCAACATGACCTAAAAATGGACCCAAGGTGGAGGCAGTCCTTAATTGGCTCACTCAAAAAATAGGGACTAACATAAGGAGTTTTCATGAACTAGCCAAATTCTATAGGAAGTTTATTAGATGGTTTAGTGATATTTTTGCACCTAGTTTAGACACCATTAAGGGTGAAATAAAGACTAAGTTCAAGTGGACTAAGGAGGTTGATAAGGGGTTTGAGATGGCAAAAAAAAAGGTGGCTACACAACCCATCCCAGTTTTACCAAGTTTTGATCATTTGTTCACTATGGAATGTGATGCAAGTAATGTAGTTGTGGGGGCAGTATTAAGCTGAGAAAAAAATGTTTGTGGAATTATATAGTGAGAAGTTGAATGAGGCCAAGAAGAGGAATTATTCCTATACCTAGAGCTCAATGGTTTGCTCCAATCTCTTACGAATTGGAGGCACTACCTTTTGCCAAAATAATTTGTGGTCCTCACAGATAATCAATCACTAAGATTTATTAATACATTAGAGAATATAAGTCAAAGACATATCAAATGGATAGAATTACTCCAAGCCTATACCTTTTCCATTAAACACAAGAAGGACCAGAATAGTGAGGTGGAAAATGCACTTAACAAAAGGTTGCTTATTGTCCAAGAAATTTTGTTGCAAAGAATCAATTTTGAAGGTTTTGAGTACTTGTATAAGGATGATGCATATTTCTCTGAGGCATATTATGTATGTGTTGATTTCAATAATAATTTTCATATTCAATTTGTTGATTATACCCTGCATAATGGCTTGTTGTTCAAGGGAGGCCAGTTATGTGTACCTAGGGGGTCTACAAGGGAAAACCTCATACAAGAAAAGTACAATGGAAGTCTCAATGGTCATTTTGGTCCAAAAAAGACATTGGAACTAGTTCAAAGATTCTATTATTGGCCTAAAATGCCAAGGTATGTCAAGAAGTATGTGGAACAATATATTATCTGTCAAAAAAAAAAATTCCAATACTGGACTGTATCAACCATAACCTATCCCTAATAGACCATGGGAGTGACTTAGTATGGATTTTATAGTAGGTTTGACAAGGAATAATATTGATTATGACAATTTCTTTGTGGTTGTTGATAGATTTAGTAAAATGAGTCATTTCATTTCTTGCAAAACCACCCATGAAATAGTAAGAATACATGGTTTACATTTGACCATAGTCTTTGATAGAGATGTAAATTTCATGGGACATTTCTAGAAGACCTTATGGAAAAGGTAAGGTACCAACTTTTCATTTGGTTCAACATACCATCCACAAATGAATGAGCAAACAAAGATCATCAACATGGTGTTAAGGAATCTTCTCAAGTTCTTAACCAATAAGTATGGTCAAATATGGGATTAGGTGTTGCCTCAAGTTGAATTTATGTATAAAAAAAATTTAAATAGGTTTACTAGTAAAATCCCATTTGAATTGGTTTATGATACTCGCACAAGAGGAGCATGTGAACTTAGAGAACTTGGAAGCCTTGAAGGAAGAAGTGGGCATGCCAAAGATTTGCCTAGTCCATGACTGAAGTCCATGATTAGTTGAAGAATACCTTTATTGAAGCCAATCAAAAGCTCAAAGCTAAGGTGGATGAGAGAAAGAAAGACTTGTGATTTGAAGTAGGAGATTGAGTTATGGTTCATCTAGTTGTCCTACATTTTGTCTCCGTAAAATGTAGGTAACAATGCAAAAGTTTTAAACTTAATTTTGCATTTCTCTAAGTTTAGATCATTATTTAATTGGATAATATTGCTCAGTCAATTGACCCCAATTAATATAATGAATCCTTTTATTAAACGTTTTTGTCAAAAAAAAATTATTTTTCTATTTGTCAATCCTATGCTTGATTTTTGAAGCCTTCAATGTTATTTTTGCATTTTTGAGTGTCTATTTGTTGGTTTTTGGTCCTTTGGTTTTGCTCATGTCATTTCTTTCAGTTTTCCCTTTGATTCGATATATCTTAGGGCTTAATCAGAGTTGGCAATCAAAAGATATGACCATTTTAGTGTCCAAAAAGTGGACATCTTTGATGCAACTACATGAATTAAACATAACATGTTATATTTTTAAGTTGACATTCACTTTTTGAAAAATATAACATAAATTCACTTCATGTTATGTTTTTAAGTTACTTTATCATTTTGATTTTTCACTTAAAGTAACTATAGTGCACTTTATGTTATATTTTTAAGTTGAGTTACTTTTTTATTTTTCACTTAAGTGACTATATAAACTATATAGTTTAGTTTAATTTTTAAATCAAAATACTCTAGTAAATATTACTTTCAAAATGATATTTGCACATTATCTATTAATTATGATAGTGTAAATATTATTTATGACCTATTGAAGTAATATTTTGTCAAAAATTTGTAAAAGTGATGATTTACACAAATTAGTCAATTCTTCTGCTCGGAAAGGCTTTCAACCTAATATCATATGTTCCACTGAAATCCTTGACAAACAAATTTGATTTTTTAATCATACTAAATATGCAACCCAAAATAGATTTCCCCTATATTCCTAGCAGATAGGTTTTCTATCTGAATTCAGTACGATTTCAATCAATATCTATGAAACACATCCCCATAAAGCTAAGACTTCAAATTTGAGATCATCATATAACCCTCCTAAAACATATATCGTCCCTCACCACAAGAATATTATTCCCAAGTCACCTACTCAATCCCCACTCAACCCCAAATGGCTCCTCACCCCAACTTCAAAAAAAATGAGGAACAGATCCTGATTATTAGTAATCAGGATAGCAAAGATCATTGGTAGGACTACCAGAATGTTGGTGCATTTACATTGTGGAATGGGCCAAAACAAGAAATGATCAATCTCATTAAATGGTTAAAGGAATTTTGTCAAAATTAGGTGAGTATATCCTTTGTCAAAATTAGGTGAGTATATCTCAACATTAGGATATATTATTTTACATTCACTGTAGTGATGAATATGTTAAAAAAGAATTCAACTCTATCTTTATTTGTTATTTTAAAGGCTATGTGGTTAAATTCTTTGAATGGAGTCCAGATTGTAAGGAAGAACTATTAAATTTCGCCTTGCCAACCTAGATCTCCATTCAATCTCTCCCTCCTGAACTTATGCATGTAGAGATTCTCAAGAAAATAGGTTCATCAATTGGTAATCTAATAGGAATATACACTTCTTATAAATATTGAAATAATATTAAAATTTTGATCAACTTCGGGACTAAAAATCCTGAATTCCAACCTGTTAAGGTAATAACAGACAAATCTATCTATAACTTAAATTTCTACATATTTGAAGGCAAAATCTCAGAAATAATCAGATTAAATAATGAAAAGAAGATTACATTTAAAACTTTTTACCCAACTTTAGATCTAAAAGATACCTTCCCTATGATGAATATAAGAAACAAAAAGGAATTATAGGGGAAGTGCATAAACGGAAAAGTTCTCTTGAAGCCTATTCATGATACAACAGGGAATGAAGTTTTTGAATTGAAAGATGGTGAAATAAGAAAAGAAAAAATAACATTCCTAATTTCAATTTTGGAGATCAGAAATAGTTCTTCAATCATCAAGAAAGATCAAATGAAAGTTACAGATATAGCTCAGGCAATAAGAGAAAAAGAATCTCAAAGCAAAGAAAAAGGGAAAGCTTCAATATCTGATACCAGTAAAGAAGTTATTGAATTATTAAATATGAAAGAATATAAAGGCACTAGCTCACAGTTGAAAATAAATCTCATCTATGAAAATCAAAGTTTCAAAGAAATCAACAAAAGAGAAGAAGAAAAAATAGGACTTAATACAACTAACATAAGGATGCAAAGTACAGTCAACAGTTGCAGAAGGTTAAACAAGAAACAAAAGAAGGCATATAAAGCTAAGAATAAAAAAGAAATAAGTGGGAAGGAAAACTGTCAAAAAAGGAATCTAGGTCTCAGGACAAAAATATCTTGGTTAATACTAATAGTGCTCTTAAAGAAATAGAAAATAATTATCTTTTCTCTGATGTATCTCCAAAGCAAAGTAAGGCTAAGTGCATAAAAGAAATAATTGATACTCTATTGCAACATAAAGAAGATTCTATGAAGGAGATCATAGACTCCAAAAAAGAGGTAGTAAAGATGTTCACCAAATTTTGGTAGACACCAACTACAACACAAGAATCTCCTATTTATAACCTCAATGAGCTCAAGGCAAGGGAGAAGGACCAAAGTAAGATAAAAGGAATGTTAATTCAAGATTTTCACGACTTCCTAAATAATGATCTGTCAAAGAATGAAGATCTAGAAATGTTAATTTTAGATGAGGCAATGGAAGAGAATTTGGAACTATTAACCGATGAATTGATCCAAGTTTTTAACTTCGACAATATTGATAAAAGCAGTGATTTACAGAAAGAGCAGCTAATGTAGTGAGTTCTAAAATCAGGCGGAGATAACTACACCTTTGAAGATTTAAGAAGATATTTTTTAATAATTGAGGATGAAGAGAAGTAAATCTTTACAGACTACTGAATCTAGAACAATAACAAGACAAGGAGATGTTATTGATTTGGGCAAAGCATGGAGTATACCAGATTAAGCAGATAATATACATACAAGTGATCAGATAACCCTTGCAGAATAGATAACGAAAGAATTAGAAAATTAAGAAAAAGATGAGAAACAAGGAAAATAATCTGAAAGTGTTGTAAATGCATAGGAGAACTTAGAGCAATTGGGTATTTTTATGAATCAAGAAGGGATAATTACTCCCAAATATGGTAGATTGAAAGCTAAAAGAGGAAGGAAGTCTCTTAAAGAACTTAGAGAAGCAGACGAGCAGGCAAAAGAATAGAAAAAGATAAGTCAGTTACTTAATCCAAGGAAGGGGAAGAACGTTCCCAAGGAAGCATGAAGATCACTACCTAGAATTCTAGGGGCTCAAATGCTCCTAGCAAGAAGCACTTACTTAAACATAATTTAAAACAATTTGATTATGAAATTATTATGTTACTACAAACAAAACTAAATAAGGAAGAAGGAATTAAGCTAGAAAAGAAATTAGGTAGTTGAAACATTAACTTACATGAATCTAGAGGAGCCTTAGGGGAATTAGGAATGATTTGGAATCCTAGAAAATTAACTCTAAATGTTCTAAAATCAAATTATTCATGGATGAGTAGCAGAATTAAAAGCATAAAGACTAACTTATAACTAATTCTAATAAACATATATGGACCAATCCATAACATAGATAAAAAAAACTTCTATGGGAAGAAATAACTCTATTCATTAAAAATCATTGCAATGAACTCATTCTTATAGGGGGAGATTTTAATACTATCATGAATATAGATGAAAATTTTGAAGACATCTAGCAAATTTTCCAAGCATCTATGGAATTTTAAAAATGGATAGACCATAACAACCTATTCAATATTCCTATTAATAATGGTAAATACACATGGAATAATAGAAGGAAAGACTTTTATTTTACCACTGAGAAACTGGACGAGTCCTTTCTCAAAGGAGAACTAAGTAGATTAGATTTAGATATTCAAGCATCAATTCTACCTATAGCAGGATCAAACCAGTATCCTGTTAGAATTGAATTTTTTGAACCTACTAAACCTATCAGAAATTCGTTTAAATGTGAAAAAATGTGGTTTTTAGACAAAATTTTTATGGAGCTCATTAGAGAATGGTGGAATCAAGGTAATTTTAAATGTTCCAAAATGTACATTTTTGTTTCTAAGATGAAAATGATTAAAAAATATATACTTAAGTGGAATAAAGAACAATTAAACAATATATTTAAAGAAAAAATAGACAACGAAGAAAGCTTAAAAAATTTAAACATAGAAGTAATTAAAGAAGGCGTGAATAATAAGAACTTCTTTCTAAAAAAAGAACTACTCGCTAGGCAGGAAAATGTTCTAGCAAAGGAAGAAATCTTTTGGAGGAAAAATCAAGAGAAAAATGGTTAGAAGAGGGGGACAGTAATACAATTTTTTTTCATAATAGCACTTTGTACAATAGAGCTAAAGAAAAATTATTAAAATTAAAGACTTTTCAGGTTTTATCACTAAAAATCTTGATAGTGTAGCAAATATTTTTGCAGGTCATTTCAATAATTTATTAAATAATTTTGATAATTCGAATATGATAGCTCAACCAAAAATGCATGAAGCTATACCAAAAGTGGTTTCTATAGAAGATAATAAAGCATTAAATACACCCATATCTCTAGAAGAAGTTAGATATGTGTTATTCAACATGAACCCTAATAGTTCTTTAGGTCCAGACGGATTCCAAGCTTTCTTCTACCAAAAATGTTAGGATATTATTAGAATTGATCTTTTTGGAAAGCCATTGAAGCTTCAAGAAATGGTGGTTCTTTACTTACAGATTAATAATACATTTCTTACTTTGATACCCAAAAATGATGACCCTAAATATCTAGGGGATGTTAGACCTATAGCTCTTTGTAACATCATTTATAAAATCATATCCAAAATTTTAGCAAATCGAATGAAACTGATTCTCCCAAAGCTTATATTAGAAGAACAAATGGGTTTTGTAGCAGGAGGATCAATTCTAGATGGGATACTCATTATACAAAAAATGTTACACTCAACCAATAAGAATAAAATGGCTAGCATGTTCATGAAACTGGATATTCAAAAAGCATATGACATGGTTGATTAGAGGTTTCTATGAAAAACCTTAGAAGCCTTCAGATTCTCACACCAATGGATTAATCTTATTTATCAATGCATCCAAATAACTAATTTATTTTTTCTTATTAATGCAACTCTCGAAGGCTTCTTTGACACGTCAAGAAGTATAAGACAAGGAGATCCACTATCTCCTTTCATATACATCATCATGGCAGAAGCATTTGGTAGAGAAATTACCAAAGCTCACACTGATGGCAAAATAAATGGAATTACTGTAACCAAAAATGTCCCTAATATAACCCACCACTAATATGTAGGTGATACCATTCTTCCAGGAGAAAGTTCAATAAAAGAGGCTCTAAACCTCAAAACTATCATTCAACAATATGTGGAAGCTTTAGGTCAAAGGGTGAATGTTGAAAAATTAGAAGAAGAAAAAACTCATTAACACCAAACCTGAAATAAAAAAATAGATTTGTAATAGTATGAGATATAAAAGAGGTACATTCCCATGTAAATACTAAGGAATAGAGATAGAAAAAGGTAGTAAAACTAACAAGGGATGGCATAGTATCATTGATAGAATGGATAAAAAGATAGGAGGTTGGAAAGATAAATGGCTCACAAAAGCTGGTAAAGTTACAAAGATCAAAGTTTTCTCATCTACCCTACCAAAATGGGTTCTTGCTTACCTCTATCTAAAAGTATTAATAAGAAGCTTGAGGCAAAACTTAGAAGCTTCTTTTGGAATGACACTAGAGAACAAAAAAAATTGGCTCTTATAAAATGGGAAAACTTAT